>JZKD02S2227286.1:8988-38248 GCA_000966675.3 Picea glauca
TTGTTTTTGTTGTGTTGTTCTAAGTTGCAATTGTTCCAGTGCATCCTTAACCTCTATCAATTTCTCGACTATCTCCTCTATCTGCTTCTCAACATCATACCACACATCCCCTATGAGATCTTGCACTTTCTCTGCTACCAACTCTGTATCATCCTCTGTCAGTGTAAGTTGAGGAACTTCCTTGTGCACCTTCATTTTCTTGTGTTGTATTGTTGTCTGCAACACTATTCTTTTTAATGGCAGTGTCTCTGTCTGTACGGTTGTAACTGGTATATTCATGTATGGGAGATCTCCACCTCTTGTTTCCTCCAACATAGGGATATTTATCTCGGGCTACGTTCCTCCATTTGTTTTTCCTGCACGCTCCTCTTCCTTAGCTGGAGCCTTAGGGATATTCATTTTCTTCCTTGGTTTTCTAGTGGTTGTGATACCCTCTGTTTCTTTCATGTGCTTTGGTGATTTCCTTTTATTTGTTGTTGGGCTAGTTGACTGCTTTGAAGGGACAACCTCTGCTTGTTGTTTTGATTTTGGTATTTTCTTTAGAATTACTAACACCTTCCATTCTTCGGGCCAATATTTCATTGCCCATTTTACTTATTCTCCCGTGACACATTATCTCAACTATAACCATTCCTTCTTAGGATCCCTCTTAGATTGGATCCACATGTTTTGTTTTGAATCTTGAAGGTTTTTTATTCCTTGGTTTTCCCTAACTAATTCTGGCATTAATGTATTAGCCAACTTATCCAACATCTCATCATACATCATGGAGAAAATGCTATAATTCTCCTTCCTTTTCTTTGGATCTGAGGTATTCCATAATGTTGTATATTTCACTGCGCGACACTTTCCTAGCCTCTGGTAAAATCTGTTATATTTTGGTTCTCCCCATTCAACTAGGGATATCAATATAATTAACTAGGAATAATGAAACTTTGTAACTAAATACTGTGCATCCTTGCAATCCTCCAAAAATACTTTTAGTAGATAAGGATCCCAACTGAATATACTTCCCTTTGTGCAGTACATGGCTGCTGCTATTTTTCCTACAGAGTCTTCCTCCTTGTGACACTTTCTCAAAAGTTTACATGCCACTAGTTTTGTCGCGAATTTTGTTGCTGGATCATTTATCTATCTAATAACCATTCCCGTGGATCCTCTATCAGTCCCATATTTTTTCTTGATCTCATTTGCTAGATCTTTTTCTTTAGTTTTGTCATCCATGTATTGCTATGGTTTGGCTCCATCAGTTGGTAAACCTGTGATTTATGCAATTAAGTCTACATATATGGATACATTCATCCCCATCCGTAATATGCCTCCATGTACCAATGCGAGTAGATGTTTGACACAATAATTTACATATTTTCCTCTCCCAAATTGTGGAATCTCTAGCAGGTTCATGATCCTTGTGTTATATAGTCCCACAATCCATTGTTTTGGATCCAAAATGGGATCCCCTGATGGACCCTCTCCTTTACTCTCCATGAAAACTTGTTGTGCAAACTTAGGAAACTTCCCTATGTCTACCACATCATGATCAACTTACTTCAATTTGTTAACAGACCCTAACATGTCACCAACTACTTTGACTGCTTGTGGTATCTGTGGCAATGGAAATGTTAGTTCCTTCTGCTTGCTCGGTGTTCTTGGCACGAAATATTTTTCCCTAGTCTTCTTCTGTCATGTTGATGGCCCTGCCAGTTTTACCTCATTCTCTTCCTCATATTCTTATATGTTTGAGTTTTTCTAGTGTGTGATATCTTCAACCTATACTTGTTCCTCAAAATGATGCGCTAGCTCTACTATAGGGTGTTGTACTTCATCAGAATATACCCATTCATCATATTCCTGACTTGACTGTACCTGTGGTTGTGTTGTACTTAATCCAATTTGTTGCACAAGGTTTTTCTCTGTGCTAGGGTTTTGTGTTTCCCCCTGCGGGTCGATATCCATTTCCTCTGTCGCATAAATTTGTTGTTCCTGTCCCTCTACAATGGTGGGACTGATTGGTTCAATGAATGGAGATGGAATTGAATCCACATCCACCACTCTCTCCGATTGAAATGAGTTTTTCCCATTGGTTTTTTTTCCTGTGGATATTCGACTGGCAACTCCAAACTTTGGTGGCACCATTCTACTAAATTCAAACAAGGTTTCTCTGAATCGTGAGAAAATAACTTGAAATCACTTGTTCGCACTAAATTTTCTTCCTTACCTCTCATTTACACAAAGTCACAATGAGTCTTCTTGTTCACATTTTCTACTTTTATACGTTGTGCCATAATTGCTCTGTTGCGCCGCAATTTTCCGATCACCGCTTTTTCCTTTTCCAACCATTTTTCTGTATCGGTGTGCTGCTTTTTTTGCCTAGTAACATTTATATATCACACAATGTATTCCTGTTATTTCATACCACTCAATGTCTGTGGTGTGTTTTATCATCTAACTACATTCTTACTACTTATCTATCTACTTCATCTTTTTTTATTTTTCTTGTTTTTCCAATTTTTTCTTTCTTTTTCAACTTCTACTATATACACTATGTACAATTGAATTTTCCTACGTTGCAACTACTAAGGGTCTTTGGGTTGACTGTCCTTATACAGTTTTAGTCAACTACCATTAACTAATCCTTGAATCTCTTTTCCTGCTAGATCATGCAATTGCGCAACACCTCCATCTGTAACATATTTTATCTCATATGGCCCTAGCTAATGCATCCTGAATTTCCCTGGGTGCTGTAAATATTTACTGTCATAGAGGAGAACCCGATCTTATTCCTTAAATTTTTTCTTCTTAATGTGTCTATCATGCCAATATTCCTCTTTGGATTTCTGTACTTCCTAATAGAAACCATTCATAATCCCGTCCTCTTCTAGTTCCATGAGTTGAGACAATATTTCTTGAGCTATGCCTATTTCTGTCATGTTTGTAATGGCTGCATTGCACAGACTAGGTATGAAATATTCCAAAGGGACTACTGCTTCTTGACCATACACCAATATGAAAGGTGTTTATCCTGTGATTTTCTTGCATGTAGTTCTATAGGCCCATAATATTGTTGATATCTTCAAATCCCAATCATCCCTATTTACATTACAAATTTTAGTAAAGGCATTCTCCAATATTTTATTAAATGCTTCCACTATTCCATTATCCCAAGGATGGTATGGAGTTATCTTCTGATGGTGTATCTCAAATACTTCATTCATTGCCTGAATGGTACTGTTGATAAAATGAGTTCCCTGATCACTCATTAGAATTCTAGGGCATCCAAATCTTGTAATTACTTGTTCAAACAAGAAGTGTGTTGCAATTTCTGTGTCGCAATGTTTTATTGATGTTGCTTCAACTCATCTGGTTAAATATTTTTTTGCTATAATGATATACCTTGCTCCCGATCTTCTAGCTGGTTGGTTGATTGGTCCTACAAAGTCAATTTCCCATTTGTCAAACACTTTAAGAGTTACCTGGGGTTTTTAGGGCATCTAATCCCTTCTGGATGGATTTCCTACCCTCTAACAGACATAATAAGTCTGACAATACTCCTTTTCATCTTTAGAAACTATTGGCCACCATATTCTTGCACGTAGTATCTTCTACGCAGTGGCTTTTTATGCACAATGTTCTCTAGCTATTACTTCATGTGCTTCTGCTAAGATGATAGGCCTTTCATGTTCCATGCCACATCTCCTTAGAATGTTATCCACACCTATTTTATACAAGTGTCTCGCAATAAGTTGGTAATCTGCACCTCTAACCACCAAATTCTTCTTATGCGCAATGATGTATTCTTTTGGGGCAAATCATGTACTAAAAAATTCAATGATATCATAAAAGTATTCATAAAAAACCTACACTGAAAAGAGTTGTGCATGATGAAAATTATCCTCCAAGTTGTTTGGTTGCTCTCCATTAGTTATCCTAGATAGATGATATAGCCTTGCATTCAATCTTCTAGGTTTCACAACTACTTCAAAATCAAACTCTTGAAATAATAGAAACCATCTGCATATTTTGCCCCCCAACATTGGCTTGTTGACCAGGTATTTGAGAGTAGAGTGATTTGCGAACATCTTAAAGTGTTGGCCTAATAAATAATTTCCGAAATTTTGTAGTGCATATACCATATCCAAAAATTCTCTCTCTATTGTATTATAATTATGTCCCGACTCTGAAAATTTCCTACTTGCAAATGCTATTGGGTGATCTATATCACCTTCTCCTAGCTATGTTAATATTGCTCCAAGTGATATTGAAGATGCATCCACATGAACATGGAACTCTTTTGACCAAACTAGAAACACCAGAATCAATGCTATCAGCATTTTCTACTTTAATATGTCCAAACTTTGTTGGCACTCATCATTCCACCGAAACTTGATATCCTTCTTTAACAATTTCTCCATGGACATAGTAATCTGTGCGTAGCTCTTTATGAACATTCTATAGTAGCTTGCATGACCTAGTGTATCTATTAATTTATGCACTAACTTAGGTGGTGGAAAATTAACAATGACACCAATCTTTGCAGGGTCAACTAGTAGGCCCTATTTACAAACCACATGCCCTAGAAAAATTCTAAATGGTGCGCTGAATATGCATTTTTAAACATTCAAAGAGATTTGACACTGTCTACACTTTTATAGCATTAATATTAAAAATTCAACATGATCTTTCAATAGGCTAAATATTGTCCAATAATCCAGATAAACCTCTAAAAAATTGTGTGTAAAATAGGTAAATGCAACTACCACTACTCTTGAAAAAATAACAGGGACATTTTTCAATCCAAAGGGCATCACTTTGTACTGATATGACCCCCATTCTTGGAAAATGTAGTCTTATGACGATCCTCTGGTGCTATTATGATATGGTGATACCCTAAAAATCCATTAGTAAATGAGTATGTGTTAATCCCTAGACAAATTCCCATGATATGTATAAAACCCCTTATTATGCTCTAGATATTGAATTATTACATTTCTAGTAGGTCGGATAGAACCCTTCTGTGCACCCTTTCATTATAATTGTAACCCTTTGTCTCCTATATATATATATATATATATATCAACAATATCTAGTATTAGGATCACCTTATCTCATCTCATATTGTGTTCTGAAATTTATATATTGTAAAGGAGGTTTCCCCCTCAAATTGGACTGAATTTTATTGATTTCTTATCATTTTTAAGGCGTTGGGTCATAACATTTGGTATCAGAGCTCAATGTCTCAGGGTTTTGCTGCTACATTTGAGATACCTTGGAATTTTCATATAAATTATTTTCTATGGTGTTTTAGAGGGAACCCCTTGGAGGATATTTATTATATAGATCAAGGTATGTGGGGTTAAAATTTAATATCCTGAGGCCCTATACTTTCTGTGATATAGCCTGTTTAAGATAGGGTTCATGAATCATCCTGAATTTAGTCATCACATAATTTTTGCTATAAAAGTTTTTCTGTAACATTTCAGACCCTGAAATCTAGAGGATACTCACAAAAATTATCAAGGTATATGTGATAAAAATTTCATCTTCTGGGTCATCCTACGTTTGTAGATACATCCTGTGCAAGATAGGGTAGCTGACTAGTCCTATTGACTAGTGTCAAACAGGTGTTCCAAGTACAACAACCATAACTTCTTCATAGAGAATCCAAATTGAGTGAGACCAATTGAAATGAACAACATATAAGACATGGTATTTCAGGTACAATTTTCAGAATTTATATCAATTATTGTGCACGTGGCACACTGTAAAAGTGGTCTCTCCTGGAAAGGACAAAAATCAGCAAGGTGTGGGGAAGTTACCATAACTTCCACTTGGCACATCTAATTTTGATAAGACCTGTGGAATTGAAGAGAGATAGTACTAGAGAGATGAAGAATAAAATTTCAGACCCAAAAGGGCCAAAATTTTAGAGATACACCAGAAGAAAGGTCATCCAAGAGAAGAAACTCCAAATTAAGGTTTTTAAAGGTACGTAACTTACAATTGGCATAATTGTTTTTGGAATATTTGTTTCGGGTGATTTAAAATTTGTGATATATATAGAATAGAGGAGTATTATTATTATTACTCCATATGGGTCCCAAAAAAGTGACAATACCTATTAAACCTCCTGAAGTCTCATCTATGACTCAAGAAGAAAATGAGGACATACATAACAGGTTGTCCAAATTAGAGGAACAAATTAAGAATGTGAGTGAAAAGTCTAATAATTGGGTAAACTCACAAAGAAAAATTCAAGTAATGGAAGGGAAGATGGTTGGCATGGAAAAAAATATGGTGGGTATAAAAAACAATATGGATGATATGGAAAATAAGATGGAAGAAAATAAGAATGACATAAGAAAAATAAATACAAAATTCCATGAAGGAAATGCAGAATATGTCTTCCCTGATATCTCAAGCTATAGATGGGAGATTCCCTAAAGGAGGCATCAAAATGGAATGGAATCATGAAAATAAAGGTAGTACTCATGTTGAACAAACTTCCAATAATAATCCATTTAATGAATCTAACTCTAATTGTGGAGTTAATTCTGGTGGGGGTCCTAAATTCAACTTTCCCAAAATTGAATTAAAGAAGTTTGATGGTACARAGGTATTTACTTGGGTGAACCAAATAGAGCAATATTTTGAACTACACAATATTATGGATGATAAGAAAAGGATTCACATAACAACCTTGAACYTTGAGATAAAACCATATCAATGGTAGCAATGGATAGTGAAAAGGTAACCCCCTTTATATCACTACACTTGGGGTTTATTTACAAGAGACTTAGAAGCACAATATGGGAAAGTTTGGGAACAAGACTACTTCAGTCAATTGACAAGAATCGAGCAATTAGGTGATATTGAAGAATACAATTCAGAATTCTTGGTACTAGACACAAGGGTGGATAACCTAAGTGATGAACACTTGATGGAATCTTACATGGGTGGATTAAAAGAAGACATTAAACATGAACTTTTCTTAAGCCAACCTACAAGTATTATGGAAGCTATGAAAAATGCTCGTCATATTCATGCCAAAAATAAGGCTATACACAAGTATAGAATTGGAGGCGAAGATCATTTTGGGGGTCATAAGACAACCATATCTCAACCAACAATTTTGAAACCTCAGCAAATGGATGAAGGAAGAGCAAAAGGACCATGTTTCAATTGTGACAATAAGTACAGTAAAGGCCATAAATGCGGTGAGAAGAAATTATTCTACATAGACTGTGAAGAGGAAGAAGATATTTTTCCTAAACCAATAAGGTTGACACTTGAACAAATGGATGAAACAAGAGAAAAAGGACTATGTTTCAATTGTGAAAGCAAGTACAGTAAGGGGCATAAATGCGGTGATTTTTTTTATTCTACATATACTGTGAAGAGGAAGAAGATCAAGAATTGGAACCATCACAAGACCCAAATCTAGAAGAGACTACTCCAAAAATATCTTGTGATGATTTGGTCGATATAGTTACTCCACAAACCCTCAAGATACAAGGATACATCAAAAAGAAAAAAAGGTAACAATATTGATTGATTCAAGTAGCACCCATAATTTCATCAATTACAACTTAGCAAAATATCTCAATTGTTTTCTATATCCTGCACCAGAGTTTCAAGTAATGATTGCAAATGGAGGTACCATAAATTATTTAGGGAAATTCCATAGTATTAAGCTCAACATGAGGGAGTATTTTTTGGATAGCCCCATGATTTCCATCCAAATGGGGGGGTGCTAATGTTGTATTAGGGATCCAATGGTTGCAATCATTGGGAATAATGGCCTTTGATTTTCAAAATCGTTTTATAAGATTTTTGTCAAATGGAAAGGAAGTTGAGCTTAGAGGTATCCAATGGAAACCCTCTAAAGCGATAATCTCTGATATCATGGAAAAATTAATCAAAAAAGGACACCAGGGTGTAATTGCACAATTGTGCTCACTTGATGTTCAAACATCCAAAGCCCCAGCTCCATCAGATTTCCAAATAATTATCAACAATCATTCCAAGGTATTTGGTGAAATGCCTAAGGGTCTTCCACCTACTCGAGACCATGACCATGCTATTCATTTGCAGCCAGTAAGTGTACCACCTAACATTAGGCCTTACAGGTATCCACATGCACATAAGAGTGAGATTGAACACATGATCTAGGAAATGTTAGAGGCTGGAATCATTCAACATAGCCAAAGTTATTTCTCTTCACCAATGGTGTTGGTTACAAAAAATGGTGGCTCATGGTGTATGTGTCCAGATTATAAACAACTCAACAAAATGACCATCAAATATAAGTTTCCTATCCCTATCATTGATGAATTATTAGATGAATTACATGGAGAACAAATATTTACTAATCTAGATCTTTGTTCAGGATATCATCAAATGAGAATGAGATAGGAAGACATTCCTAAAACAACTTTTAGAACATATGAAGGTCATTATGAATTTTTGGTTATGCCATTTGGACTGACTAATGCACCTTCAACATTTCAAAGCTTGATGAATTCCATTTTCAATCCCTTCCTTAGAAAATTTGTGTTATTATTTTTTGATGACATACTAATCTACAACAAATCTTGGGAAGAGAATGTACAAAATGTTGACATAGTATTGCAACTATTGGAAGAGCAACAACTTTATGAAAATCCTTCCAAGTGTACCTTTGGGGTTGAAGAAGTGGAATATTTGGGCCATATTGTATCTCATGAAGGTGTAAAAGTGGACCCTAACAAAATTAAAGCTATAAGGGAATGTCCAATTCCCAAAACCTTGAAGAAGCTTAGAGGGTTCTTAGGATTGACAGGCTATTACCACAAGGTTTTCAAGAAATATGATCAAATAGCATCACCTATAACAACATTATTAAAAAAGGAAGCATTTTATTGGACAGAAGAAACAACCAAATATTTTTAAAAACTTAAGGAGGCTATGTGTACAACCCTTGTATTGACCACACCCGACTTCACAAAAACATTTATTATGGACCGTGATTCATCAAGCCATGGAATTGGTTCATTTTTAATGTAGGAAGGAAGGGCCCTTTCCTTTGAAAGCATACAACTTAAAGGAAAAAAATTAGTCAAACCCATTTATGAAAAAAAAATGTTGGCCGTACTACATGTAGTTCATAAATGGCGCCCCTACCTAATAGGAAGATAATTCAAGGTAAAAACAAATCATAACAGTTTGAAGTATTTTTTGGAGCAACGCTTATCTTCAGACGAGCAATAAAAATGGGTTTCAAAGATGTTGGGTTATGAATTTGAAATTATATATAAAAAAGGAAAACATAATGTTGTGGTAGATGCCCTTTCTAGAAAAGAAGAAGAAACAGAAGGTTCACTATGTGCTATTTCTATGCCACAATCAGATTGGGTGGAAGAAGCAAGGATAGAATGGAATCAAGATCATGAGGTATGAAAGATCATTCAAAAACTACATGAAGACCTTAGTTTAGCAGAAAAGTTTATATGGAATAATGATTTTCTATATTGTCATGATCGCCTATACTTATGCAGGAATTCCCAACTCAAACATAAAATCTTTCTGGAATAGAACACTTCTCATATAGGGGGACATTCAAGATTCTTAAAAACATACCAGAGGGTCAAGAAGGATTGTTTCTGGGAAGGTCTTCAAAAAAAAGTTCAAAGGTTTGTGTCAGAATGTGTGGTCTTCCAACAGAATAAGGGAGCGACAATTGATGCGGGAGAATCGCCAACAAAGATGAGTGGAATACAACTCAACGCACTAGCGCACATTTTGAAGTGATGATTTTGAATTTAAGGAGGCGTATCATGGAAACATCTGAAAATATTGCAATTTATGAACATATTTAATGTTTTGGAGTTGGACAATCACATAAGATCATTGGTGAATGTATTTTTCTTTTAATGAAGCTGCATGCAGTACATATTCGATGTGGTTGATCTTATCTGTCTGTCACAAACATTTATTGTAATAAATCTTTAGTAGTTGAATGTTTTTATTTTGATAGGATATCACTAAGGTAGATTGGAGGGAAAGCTCAATGAGCTCGTGATGTATAAATAAATGCATTTTTTCCCAAATGAGGTTGTTGAATCTATTGTAGAGGTTGTTGTGAAAATAGAGATTGTTGCTGAAGAGCATTGTATGAAGCCATGTATATAACAATTGAATGAATATAATAGAGAAGCATTGTTCCAAATGTTTGGTGTTGTTGTTTCTACCTGAATGAATGAATGGTAGGTTTTTTGTTAATTTCAATTCTCTATTATTCCCTGGTCTTACATTATGAATGCATTTACATGGTTGAATGTATGAATCTGTGAGATAGTGGATAAGTTTCAATTGTTTCTCTTCTATGATCAAGTGCAAGGAGTGCATAGTGTTCGTAAGGTGTGCGTTGACATAGACTGTTTCGACTCAAAATATCAGAAGAGATAATTTGAAACTTTTGTATGCAAAGAGTGCATAACTTTCCACAAGGTGTGTGTCGAAAGAGTCTGGTTTGAATTAGAAGTTCAACAGAGATAGCTTGAAGGTGTGTGTGGGTGGAAACATGCTTAGAGTCATATTGTTCAGGAGGAACAATTGAGAATTTGAGAACTGTTGCAAGGAGTGCACAATCATCCTTCAAGAGTCAAGTTGAAGAAAGTTTGTCGCAAGGTCGATACTTGGTTAAGTATCGAAAGAATCATTATGAGAAGTTCAAAGTATCGAGAAGGAACAAGTCTAAGAGAGTTAACTTGGATCTTTGTGTGCATAGAGTACATATTGTTTGCAAGGAGTGTGTGACAGATTCTCTTGAGTCATGAGCTTAGGAGGAGTAGCTCAAGTGTATTTGAAGAAGAGTGTAAAGAAACCTGTTGCAAGGCATGCACAGGGTCAAATTCGACTAAGGATCAAAGAAAATGTTGTGAGAAGTTAGAAGTTTGAAGGAGTACAAATTCAGGAGAGAGAGAGGGTGAGAATCCTTCAATAGAGTGGAGTCCTTTGAACATTCTCCAGATTAACGATAAAGATCTGTCCAGGAGGGAGAGGGATCATTCCAATCCATCATATCTGGGAGAGCTACATGGAGGTTAGCCATAGAATCCTATCAACACTTCATAGTTTGGAGGTGTAGAAGAGTTGTAAGAAGTGGGGTTGTCGAAGTCGCAAAGCGAATCCTAGCTGTTGGCTGCAAGGAGGTTGCGTGGTAGTGGATTGGAGAGTTCAGGAGGTGGAGTTTCAGAGATTGTGTGGAGTGAGAAGAATCTTTGCGAAGTCACAAAGGCCAAAGAAGAACTGGACTATTGGATCTAGGAAAACATGCGGCATAAATCCACGTATTTCGGTAGAAAGCGTTTCAGAAGGAGACAAAGGAGGAGGTCAAAAAATAGCTGAAGATGAAGTTACGAAAGGAGCTGGCCCATGGTCACATTGGAGAAGGAGTATAGCGCAAGAGCTAGTACTTGCAAATTGGTGTTTCCAGAGGTGCCAGAAATCAACTGCGTGGGTAGTTGAACCTGCGGCTAACATCAAAGGGATGTGTGTGTTGTTGTTCAGGGTCTATTGAAGACCCAAAAATCCAATTCAGCTTGAGTGTTTTTAAGATCCTTGACCGGGAGGTCGAAAAATCCCCAGGAGGGAGGGGGGCTGCATCAAGTGGTATTGGAGCCCGAAAAAGGTTTTGTCTGATAGTATCAAGTGAAAATCAGAGCCACAATTTGCTTGCAGATAGCAGGAAAAGGAGAGAGGAGACAAAGAAATAGCATGATATCATCAAGTGCTATTAGATACATCAAGTGATAGTTGTGTGAAGAAATTTCAACACAATGTTGCCTAGGAGATGTGCAAAGCCACCTGTAGCAAATCGAGCTATGGAAAGAGAGATGTGATAACTTCAAGAAAGGCTGGATGCTATGGAAACAACAAAGAGGAGAGCACCAGATGTTGGAGACGTCAATGATGTAGAGAATGAAGAAGTGGAAGTTGAAGAATATGTAGTAGAGGATGTTGTAGAGGAATGCTTGCTGAGAGCGGTTGTCAAGTTGGGAGCTAGAGAAAATATAGACATCCCAATGTATGAAGGGTATTTAGATGCTGAAGAGTTGTTGGATTGGATAAGGTCAATGGACAAGTACTTCAACTATGAAGACGTCAATGAGGAGAAGAAGGTGAAACATGATGTCACCATATTAAAAGGACATGCAACACTGTGGTGGGATGAACTGGAGGAGGCTAAAATAATATGAAAGGGTAAGCAAAAGATCAATAGTTTGGATAGAATGGTAGCCAATATAAAGGATAAATTCATATCCAAGGGTTATCAGATAAATATGTTCAATAAGTTGCAGAACTTGAGACAAAAAGGAATGACTATGAAGGAGTACATAGAGGAGTTTTACAAACTAAACATCAGGGCTGGACAAAGAGAAAAGGATGATGAGAAAGTTTCCAGGTATATAAATGGCCTAAGATATGAAATATAGGATGAAATCAACATGATGAAAGTAAGAACAGTGGAGGATGCTTATCATATTTAGGAGAAGTTGGCCAAAAATCAAAGACAACGAAGCAAAGGAAGAAGATTAAACAAAGGAGAGGGAATTGCCCATGATAAGGCACAAAAGTCCAAAGGTGAGACGAAAAAACCACATAGTCACTCAGAAATAGGAGGAATTTCCCAAGGGAGATAATATGGTGGTAGAAACTCTTTTCCTCGAGGAAGAGGAAGAGGCAAAGGAGGAGAAGTGAAGTTTTATTCCTATGGATATACATGACACATGTCTTGGGAATGTCCCGAGAGAAAGAAAGAAGGAGGAGGCAAAGCTCACATTTCAGAAGCACAGAAGCAAAATGTTGAAGTAGAAGGTGCATAATATGGAATATATTTGGTGATGAAGAAAGTTCTTTTGAAGCCAGAGCCAGAGGCTGAAAAACCAGTTCAGAGGAACAATTTATTCATGACAACTTGCAAGACTAAGGATAGAGTTTGCAAGGTGATAATTGACAGTGGGTGCACTGATAAATTAGTATCCAAAGAGATGGTGGAGAATTTGGAGCTAGAGACAACTTCACATCCGATGCCATATAAAGTCTGATGGCTACAGAAAGGTCACTAGGTAATGGTAACTAAACAATGTCTTGTTGAATTTAAAATAGGAGGATATATGTAATATCCCTAGGCTGAACCCAATTGTAAATGTAAATACAAATGTATGCAAGATGGTGAGCTGTTTGATATCATTTTTGTATACACCTTTCATGGCATAGTGCATGCATGTACTGTGCACTAAAATGATGAAGTGTGCACATTCCAGGATACTGTGCGCAACAACTTAAGTGCACGCGATTTTGAGGCCAAGGAACCTTTGTGTATATGTTGTGTTTTATAGGTTGGTGAGCCAGTTATTAAAATCTAGGAGGCTTATGTTTTGAATTAGGACAGAGAGCCTAGATGCTAAAGGCCAGTGCGCCTATTTTTGTATATGTCTTACCATTAATGTAAAATACATCACTGTGCGTAGACCGACCACGATAAAAGACTATGGGGGACTAAACCCCACTAGTTAGGGAAAGGGGGGGCTAAAAGTTAAGGAAAAGGGGATAAGCTAGGGAGCTTTAGCCAAAAAAGAATATTATATTAATACTTCTTAAGTATAAAGTATGGATAATTATTTTATCCTAAGATCTAAGGTTGGGGACAAGTGGGCCAAAGTAGCTCCCAAAATGACAAGTGTCAAGTTGGGAACATGCATACATATAGTTTGGACTTAGTTCATCCTTCCATCATTGAGTCATCCTATTATTCCTGAGTTTATACTTTAAGGCTTTAAAGTATACCGTCAAGGCATCCAAAAAATAAAGAGAATTAAGGAGTAAGAATCAATTACTAAGGGTAAATTAGAGTTGGTTTCTCAACTGTCTCTGTCTAGCTTCCCATTGTTCTTGGATGCTGATTTTTCTCTCAATAACTGCCCATGAATGTTCTAATTCAACTCAGGTAGTTGCTGTTTGTAGGATAGTATTAAATAAGTTCAAAGCAATGCTAGTTTGATCCTGTAGGCCAGGTTCTATGTTTGGTTGTCTATTACTTGGGACAATCATGAGGATTAAAATTTTATTAAATTATAAAAAGGTTTTAGAAATTGTTGCTTTAGTTTTGTGGGATGAAATAGAAAAGGAATCTTGGAATTCAAAATAATAACATAATAACAGTAAAGGTCGTTTCCAGTACTTGAAGTAATTTGAGAAAATTAAAATAATAACATAGTAACACTGTTGAAAAATATGAGGCCTTAATCACGAAAGAATCTCATATCATAACAGAAGAAGGGGAGAAAAAACAAGATTTCTAATGAAGTATAAAATATAATCATCCAACTGACCTACAGGTCTTGAAACTACTGATAGCAATCACAGAGGAAAATCTGTAAATGATTAGATAATCAAATAAATTCAAACTACAATAGAATTTTGTATTAAACTATTGTTGATCATTCATTAGAAAGACATGGAATAAAAAATATTGAAAGATATTTAAAACAGAGTGAAGGAACACAAAGCTTCAAGGTGACATAATTTGGAATCTCTTCTGCATTATCTATATCATTGTAAATCAGAAAACTTCTAATACAACTGGCTCAAAAAAACAAAAAGTCTTTTCTTAGTCTTATGAAGTTGTATTTATACATGATCACCAAACCTTTTTCCCGTTGGTGATTAACTAACTTCCTAAGGCTAACGGTTACATGAATGAGCAATGTTGAACCGTTTACATTTCTATTTTAACTGCTTTATCATTCCAATGATGAAAATATTCAAAACAATATTTCATGTCTGCGTTGATGAACCTCCTCCTTCTGTTTTAAGACAGTGAATACATTTTCCTAGAAACTGTACTAAAACTCTGGGAGCTTCTAGAATATCCTTTGCTTCAAATAAGAAAAACTTTCTCTGCAGTTCTGGCAGACGGTCTTCGATTATTTTTCTTGTGAACTTAATAGTTTGTAACTTTAAGTTTGGCATTGCTATCCATTTGTCAATTTGAGTGACATTGATTACCTTTATTTGTGCAATCTCTACCTGAA
The DNA here is from genome assembly GCA_000966675.3 of Picea glauca. NCBI lineage: Eukaryota > Viridiplantae > Streptophyta > Pinopsida > Pinales > Pinaceae > Picea > Picea glauca. The sequence goes on from JZKD02S2227286.1 coordinate 24,063, forward strand.
TTTCTTCCATATCCTCTTTGAATCTTAACTGATGCTTGACAATGTTAATTTATCCTCACAACCTTGGACAGTCGTTTTTCCAATGTTCAATGGAGTTTTTTCTAAAAGGTAAAAAATTCCTTGATAGTCGTCATTAACTTCTCTGGTTATTTTCTTGTTTTCTGCGAGGTTTGCCTCCCACACCCTGATTATTATATCACCTTTAATCTGCTCTAAAACAGATAGCTTCTGAGTCTCTCTAACCTCCTCTTTTGTTGAAAGAGCCATTTCTTTTTGAAAAGTTGTTCTAGCTGCTTTCACTTCTCTTTCTTTCAGAAGAATACTCTCCAAGGATTTACTTGTTTCATGAAAGTAATTCTGAATAAATTTCAGATTAAAGAACACTCCCTATTGCTCTTTTTCTATCTTTGTATGTATTTCCAACACTTAGGATTGGAAGATTTCAAGTTATACCACTTGGTTTTGAATGGAATTAATCTTATTTTGTAACTGTTTATTTATTTCTTCTTGCTATAGGACCTGTGCTTGATTGATCTGTATTTTCAGGTTTGCTTCATCTAAGCTTTCTTTCAGTTTTTGAATCTCTTGAATGTTATTGAATCGGGCTCGTTCTAGGCCCTTGTTTATCTCCCGACTGATATTTCTTTCAATCTCCTTTAATTGACCCTGTAGCTGAGCTATCATCTGATCTTTTTGCTGCAACATAGTTCTAAAATTACCCACATAGTATAAATTTGCTGATGTCAAGGCTCCCATTGTACCTGCTATTTCTGTGGTGAATTCCCCCTCTTCAAGTTTTTTTCCATATACAACGATCTTGTGCTTTTTAACCATCATGTTTCCTCTTGGATGCATTTCCTGTTTCAGGATAGCCTTCCTCTTTCTACTGAAAAAGTAATCAGAAGAAGGAATCTCATCCCTAGAAATAGGCTCAAGATCACTAACATATAGAGCTCCTTCTTAGGGATTTCCATAAGTATACTGCAATGGAGTCAAATAAGTATTGGGACTTCCAAGTTCCGTCGATGTTGTTCCCCCTACTTTTTTGGGAAAATTCTCAAGGATTTCTGAGGGTTTTTCCAACTCCTTTCCTTTCCCCACCTCTGATTTTTCTGTCTGAGGAACTTCTGTTTCTTGTGAAGGCCTTTCAATCTCCTACATTTTTCCCTTTGTATTTTCTTTATCCTGTACATTTGTTTCAAATCCAGGGGGAGGCCCTTCCTATTCTGGAGGTGGGGTCGTGGATTCACCTTGCAAAATCTTTGGCAAACAACTTCGCCTGTGACTTTGGAAGGACATGAAACTAGTCTGTAAATCAGGTGATAAGGCCCGTACCCTATTCAATACCTCTTCATAAGTTTTAACTTCTTTGAAAATATCATCATAAACAAACTTTTCATGTTCATAAGCTTTGATATTGCAGTGCATCAAATCTTTGTTTACTAATTGATAAGGGTCATGCTTTCTGTGTTCGATATCTACTAGTTTAACTTCTTCTAGTGCCTCGGCTTCCACTTTAGAATGGCCTAGGTTTAGAAATGAAAATTTCCCGATGTTTACAGGGAAGATTGGGCAGGACTTCTTTTGAGCTACCTTTATCTCTATTCCAATACCACCTTTCACTATTTGGTGTGCTACCTCCCTCAATACCAATCTGTCCGGGAGGAATTTTGGAAGCGCATGAGGGGAAATTGAGCACCCATAAGCCCTAATGTAAGAKAAGTTTTCATCAATGAACCAGTCARYKATTTCTTTGAGGTTTTCTGAGACTGGCTCATAAATGCGAGGGGGTTCACTACCAAAAAACATCTTATGCATTGGAATTACTATGAAATGAAAAATTTCGTAAAATGCATTCTTAGMATTTTCTTCCCATAGCACAGAGTGATACTCATGAATGGGTTTAGGGCAGGCTATGTTCCAACTCCAATTCATCAGGGGAAATGGAGTCASAAAGAAGATTGCGTCCATGATGTACGCCGAAATATAAAAATCCACTGGCTGACCTTTAGATCTTGCAACTTTGTATTTTGAAACCTCTTGAGCTAGGTTATTAGACAAAATCTTGCTCTAGTTAAAAGTGTATCTTTCCGATGCTTCTTCTAAAAAGGGGACCCATTCAGCAGGTAAATGGCAGGGATTATTTTTCCCGAAAAGTCTACACAACATAATGGCTATATAGACCATGTATTTGTTCAAAGATGTTGTGGCCGATACCCCATGGGTATCGACCCTAAATTTTGATGGACATCTCCACCATTCTCTGATTAAATCGGGATAAGTTCGGTCTGCTTCAGTACACTCCTTCCTTTGAAATTCATCTAAAAACTTGGCATTATAAATGTACTTAGGATTTGGTGAGAGTTTATACATTACTTGTATATGCTCTGGCCTTAATGAGCCAACAACGACCCCTTGATCATTTAAAATGCTTCTTGTTAGGATATCAACCTTCTCCAAGGCCCAATTGATCATGTCATTGTATGCCATAAGCTGAGGGTGCGTTGCGATCTTATGAAGCTCTGATTCTGCTATATCCTGAAAGTGACTCTCGAAATCAGTAGGAGGATTCTTGATTTCGTCATCTAGGAGTTCATATATTTGTCTCCAGGATTTAATTGAGTCGATGGCGTGTGGTGTAGTGTCGGATATGATATCTCCTTCTGGGTTACGCATCTCCTCTGTATCTTCACTCTTCTTCAGTGCTTTCTTCGGTGCCATGAATTTATGTTAGATGGAAAACTTGTCACAGAAAATGAGTGTATGAGCTTAGCTGAATGCGTCTTACGCTTGATAGTATGAAACATAATATGTTGCGAAACACAAACCTTTAAACTCTCTTTTAATTCATTTAATGATGAAGGTATTGATGCAACTAACAAGAATTCAATACATTGAATGCAGTAGATATTTACTAAGATACGCATTAGTGTCACATATCATCAGTTATCCTTTATTAAAGTGGCTGCATTTGGGCACTTTTGAATTCAAAATTTGGAAAATTTCATTCAATCGGAAACCGAAATGTGAACAAACCTAAAAAGTTTGATTGTCATTAATCATGCTTCCAAAACAGAATTAATTTAGACTAAACACAAATTAAGAGTCGGAACTTCACGTTTCGGGATTTCGGGGATCGTGTTGACAAGAGGTATGTTAATGCTGAATCCTGATTTCTGAAATTGTGAAATCACGACAAGTTTAAATTAGGACTTAACTTCGTTTTAGTAAATTAATTAATCAGTATTAAACCCGCTTTGATTGTTTCAGGATTTCGGGGATTGTGTTGACAAAAGGTATGTCATCGATAAATCCTAATTTCCGAAATTGTGATACGATTAACTTAAGCCTTATATTTTCGTATCAGTGAGTTAATTAATTAGGATTAAGGACTAACTTCCAAAACAAGATTAATTCAGTTTAAACACAGATTATGAGTCGGGACTTTGCATTTCAGGATTTCGGGGATCATGTTGACAAGAGGTATGTTATCGTTGAAACCCCGTATCCCAAAATTGCGATACGATTAACCTTTAATAATTAGTAACTTCCATATTTCAGGAAATCGGGGATCGGGATTCCGCGATTGGAAATGCATTAAAACATATGTTCTCAGTAAACCCTGAATCCCAAAAAACTTTTAAAGGTTAGTCTTAACTCCTTTAGGGTTTAAGCTTTTCGTGATTAAAAAAAATAACTTTACAGAAAGCGTATCGGGTCTTTTATAACATTTTTGGTTTTTTGCCTTTTATTATTTAAAGAATAAATCTTGTCGTGATTTCGGTATTGGCCTTTTAGAAATGATAGTGAGGGTTATTCTTTATGAAAAGACGAAACCTGAAAAAGGAAGGTTTTAGTTTTGAAGATAAAAAATTTAATAAATGCTTCAACACATCCATTCAATCATTCCATCATCATGGACACACTGATTGAGATTTCCTCCGTACCTTCATGTCACTATACTTGAAACTGTATCCGTAACCATACATGTTTGTGTACCTAGTTAGCTTGGGAGCTTGACTAAAGAAGTGGGTTGTTAGGCCCTTGGAATACCGAAGAGGCGGGTTGTCAGGCCTGTGAGCAATGTCTCTCTGGGTGAGAGAATTGATGGGAATTGATTTTCTGAAGGTGCTAAACTGCATCTATAGGGCTCTGAGACTTCCTGTCCGACCTGTTGTTGAAGCCTCGAAAGGAAGTGGGGCAGCCGAAGTACCGTTGAGCAGAGAAGGGGCACACTTCCTGGGGTGGGACGGGCATGTGGGGAATGAGGGATTGTAGGCTGTTAGGTTGAGTTGTCATCTGTGATAGAATGTTTCTTGTTGTTTATGATCCATTATCCTGGTTAGGAATCCCTTTACCCGAGTAGCGTTTAGTCCTATCTCGGGGGTGACCCACTGCTGAGAGTGACGAGGAGTGTGGTCTAAGGCTGGGAGGTTCGTGGAAGGTCTGCATGCAGTTGGTGATATTCTTACCAAGATAAGTGTCAATTGTGTGATAAATTACATGCTGCATTATTATTTACGTGTTTATTTTTATGGGTTTATCCTATGTGTGGTTTATAATTGTGTTTATGTTTATGGGTATTGTCTCTATATGCTGCATGTATATGTTGATTGTTATTTTAGTATGAATTCGTGCATTTACATAATGTATTTGTCTGTTTATGTATAATATATAAAGTTCCACAAGAATTCTGTGGGTATATGTTTTAATTGCATGCAGTTCAAAAAATTTATGTGGCAGATGCTGGGTATGTTACAGTATGTTGAGCAGAGAATGAAAGTAGTTTTTGGAGTAGCATGGCCCAACTTGGGTGGTCGAGGATGTTACAACATGGTCTAAGAGCCTCAGTTTTCAAAATTGAGCCTGGATGGGGCGAGAAAGTTGAGTTGAAGCGATATTTCACAGGGGATTGATTTCGAAGTGGCCAAATTTCAAGTTGTAGAGCGTCCATGGTAAAAAGTAACAACAATTGCATGGAATTGGGAAAAGCCCCAATTTCTGTTGTTAAATTCATAGGAAAATTGAGAAATTTGGCCATGTGGTGAGATATTATTGATTTAATATATGTTCTAGCAAAGTTAGACCTGGAATTGGTTGAATTTGAAGTTACAGTGAAGCCATGAAAGTTGGAGCGAGATTAGTAATTAAAATTCTCCATTGTGATTTGAGTTTGTGAAAAATGCATTCCATAAATGTCAACCCACAGTGATTTTTTGTTGTAGAGGTTGAACTGGTGTTATCGGGGTGAAATTGAACAAATTTTGTAGTTGCAGAATGTCTACGGTAAAAATGGGGAAAAAGTTAGCAAAAAGCCCCAATTTCTGCAGTGGAATTCACGAGGAATTGATGCGCATAAAAATGAATTTGTGCAGGTGGGCGAACTAAAAATGCATGATGCGTAGTGAAAATCTCGTGATATGTGAAAAAATATTGGTGTGTGGGTTTGCATGCTAAAATTTGGCATTGTGCGGAAAAATATTGGTGTGCAGGCGTGCNTTTACGTGTTTATTTTTATGGGTTTATCCTATGTGTGGTTTATAATTGTGTTTATGTTTATGGGTATTGTCTCTATATGCTGCATGTATATGTTGATTGTTATTTTAGTATGAATCCGTGCATTTACATAATGTATTTGTCTGTTTATGTATAATATATAAAGTTCCACAAGAATTCTATGGGTATATGTTTTAATTGCATGCAGTTCAAAAAATTTATGTGGCAGATGCTAGGTATGTTACAGTATGTTGAGCAGAGAATGAAAGCAGTTTCTGGAGTAGCATGGCCCAACTTGGGTGGTCGAGGATGTTACAACATGGTCTAAGAGCCTCAGTTTTCAAAATTGAGCCTGGATGGGGCGAGAAAGTTGAGTTGAAGCGAGATTTCACAGGGGATTGATTTCGAAGTGGCCAAATTTCAAGTTGTAGAGCGTCCATGGTAAAAAGTAACAACAATTGCATGGAATTGGGAAAATCCCCAATTTCTGTTGTTAAATTCATGGGAAAATTGAGAAATTTGGCCATGTGGTGAGATATTATTGATTTAATATATGTTCTAGCAAAGTTAGACCTGGAATTGGTTGAATTTGAATTTACAGTGAAGCCATGAAAGTTGGAGCGAGATTAGTAATTAAAATTCTCCATTGTGATTTGAGTTTGTGAAAAATGCATTCCATAAATGTCAACCCACAATGATTTTTTGTTGTAGAGGTTGAAATGGTGTTATCGGGGTGAAATTGAACAAATTTTGTAGTTGCAGAATCTCTACGGTAAAAATGGGGAAAAAGTTAGCAAAAAGCCCCAATTTCTGCAGTGGAATTCACGAGGAATTGATGCGCATAAAAATGAATTTGTGCAGGTGGGCGGACTAAAAATGCATGATGCGTAGTGAAAATCTCGTGATATGTGAAAAAATATTGGTGTGTGGGTTTGCATGCTAAAATTTGGCATTGTGCGGAAAAATATTGGTGTGCAGGCGTGCACACGGAAAAATATTGTTGTGTGGGTGCACGTGCTAAAATTTGGCGCTATGCGGAAAAATATTAGCGTGCGGGCGCGTGCGCGAAAAAATATTGGTGTGCGGGTGCGCGCACTAAAATTTGGTGTTGGGTGGAAAAATATTCGCATGCGGGTGCGCACGCTAAATTTAACATTACGTGGTACAGATTGAGTGACACATGCAAAACACTGGTGCGCGTTGTGGATACACATAATAAGGTGCACACGGTGTGCACACACAAATGGTCTGCATGGTGTGCGAAGTATTGGCAGGGCATAGATAAATTTTGTTGGTGCACGCTGAGTACTGGTGTACGGTGGGGGCGTACTGAACATTGGCATGGTACAACACGTAGAGTAAAATGTGAGCATAATATTAGCGCGTGACACAAAAATGGCCTGCGACAAAAAAAAACATTTTTTTTTTTACGCGTAACATGTATTAGTGCAAGAACCAAAATTTTGTATGGTGGATATTGGCACACGACACAAAAGTAGTGCGCGCTAGTTATTGGCACGACAAAGGGGTGATGCACAATGGTTATAAGTGCACAAAGCATGAATTACCTTATGGTGTTGATGCACATGCTAAATATGGGTGTACAGATTGAAATTTTTGTGCGCAAAGTTGTTTGGATGGGAACAACAATAGAAAACCAACGAATTTCCATGACATTTTATACTGTTTGAACGTCATCTTTTTCCAATGCGTTTTTCAGGCCCTTAACAACGTTTTTAGGTACTCAAAAGCCCTGAGAACAAAGTGTACCATAGTACACTTTGTCTCTGTAGCTCAAATAAAACAGCCCGAAGAGAGCTTTCTAATGTTGTAAACCATTCGTCAAACGAAGCTTTTATGAGAAAGTTACAGCACAAACAATGGAGGGTAAATTTTAAGACCCAACTAACTTCGAAGAACCATAACTTTCTACTCTAGAATTAGATTGAGGCATAGGAGTAGTCAATGGAAATATATTGAACCATAGAAGACATTTCTAGATCTGAATTAAATTTCTGGGCATGTTAAATTTTTTTAAAATGGCAAAGAAGGTACTTGTAGCATTCCAGACCAAAAACACAAATTGGCCTAGAACTTCAACAGACTGTAACTAGCAGCCCAAAACCCAAAAAGAGGTGAAAATTGGAAAGACTATCCAAAATATGTATATGAAGAAACCCAATTGAGATCCTATGAAAAATCCAATGGAGTAGGTGCAAAAAATCATAATTCTAGTGCAGAGTTGTGCCAAATTGAAGTGTGAACGAAAAAATTAATAGGCAATTTTCAAATAACCACAACTTTCTGCTCAAGACTTGGAATTGAGCATGGAAGAAGGCGTTGGAAAGGTCTTGGAAAAAATAATATAATTATTCACCTAGAAAATTGATCTGCGAATTCAAATTTTCAGGAAATCAGAAGAAATAATTCTGATATATTATTGAACCAAAATGGTTCATATTTTCATGAAACTATTGAAATAGTTAGCCTGACAAAGTTTTGTTGGCTGCACATTTTGTAGAGTTAACAACAAATATATTAGATCAGGATCATCATAGAGTCCAGAGGAATGGAAGATGAACATGGGAATTACAACCAAGAATATGATATCAGAGGGATGAATATCTATTTGGGAATTGAAGGAACAAACTCCAATGGACATTGAGAAGGAAGGGATGAAAACATGGTAGAGACCATTAAAAATTTGTAGAAGGATGTCCAAAGCCATACAACTGATAATGAAAATATTATGAGAGCCAAGGAGAAACAAGATAACTTCAACATGAATTTAATGTAGATCTTGAATAGAATAGAGAAGAAATTAGATAAGGAGAGTGGCTCAAGCAAATTAGGAAGTCACAGGTCTCCTGATCAGAAAAGAAGAGCAAGAAGTGTTAACAGACATCACCGTCACTCTTCGAGGAATTCCAATAAGAGATCACACAACAACTCAAGTCCATCCTCTATAAGGAAGTATAACAGGTCTTAGGTGGATGAGATATGAGGAGAAATGAACAAAATAAAACCTCCTACATTTGATGTTGAGCACATGAAGGATGAAGATGCAGAGACATGGATGCTGGGCATGAGAAATTATTTTCAATCGCATAATTTTTCATCTCATGCAGAATGAAGAATTTCCATATATCAACTCAAGGGAAAGACATCCATGTGGTGGGATCATCTTGTGCAGGTGCAACACATTAAAGAGAAAAGTGTTACTTCTAGGGAATTCAAGAAGTATTTTGAAAAAAAATACTTGAATAAAAAATACTATGACAAGAAAATGAAATAGTTCTTTGAACTCAAGCTTGGGAGTATGACCATATATGAATATGAAAGAAGGTTTTTAGAATTGTTGAAGTATGTTTCTTTCATCAAGGATGAGATAGTTAAGATTCAAAGGTATTTGAGTGGATTACCATCATTTATCAATGACAAAATACAATATGATGATCCCAAGACATTGGAGGAGACCATAAGGCAAGCTAAATGCCTATATGATCAGCAAAAAGCAAAGCCAACTTTCCAAAAATCTTGGGAAGAGAAAAATAAATTCAAGATGGATCAGAGGAAGAAGGGAACTAAACCACCATTCTTAAAAAATAATCCTCAGGGACAACCAAATTCTAGAGAACCCAAAACGATTGAGAGATGGGGTGAAAGGCCAAGGCAACCACCTATTGAATGTTGGGGTTGTAAAGGAGATCATATGTTCATAGATAGTCCTCACAGAGGTGAAAAGTGAGGATTTTTCACAATGTACAACAAGCTAAAACAGTGGAGGACATGGGCAGAAATGTACCAAGGATCTATGCAACCCTGGACAAAAAACAAGTAGAGTATCAGTCACATATGATTGAAGTGGAAGTATGATCAACAACCAAACCATTGCTATTTTAATTGATTCAGGAGCTAGTCATAGTTATATAGATCCTAAGATGGTGGAAAGTTTTAAATTTCCAAGAAGCAAGAATGAAAAATCTTGGTTGGTGTAGCTGGCTACCAGAGCCAAAAGAAAAATGAATGAGATGGTTAACTCATGTCTTATGGACATGAATGGACTGAACACCAGTGCAGATTTGAACATATTTCCTTTAGGTTCCTATGACTGTCTAATTGGGATGGATTGGTTGGACCAACATCATGATATCCTAGATTGTCAGAACAAGGCATTTACTTGCTTAGATGAGGAAGGGAACCTAAGGAAAGTGTAGGGAATTTCCATAGCAGTAACCATAAGAGAAATTTCAGCATTGCAGTTGAAGAAATGTTACAGAAAAGGGTGTCAAATATTTGCAGATCATATGGAAGAGACACCTAAAGATAAGGTGCCAAATTTGGAAGATCATCCAGTCCTTGAAGATTTTGAAGATGTGTTCAAGGAGGTACCAGGACTACCCCCAAAGAGAGATATTGATTTCTCTATAAATTTAATGTAGGGAGCAACTCTAGTGTCAAAGACTCCTGACAGAATGAGTACACAAGAGTTGAAGGAGTTGCAAATGCAGCTTGAAGAACTTCCGAAGAAGGGGTATATATGCCCAAGTATGTCACGTTAGGGTGCCCCAGTCTTGTTTGTGAAGAAGAAATATGGAACATTAAGATTGTGCATTGATTTTAGACAGTTGAATAAAGTGACTGTAAAGAACAAGTATCCTCTTCCAAGGATTGATGATCTCTTTGATTAATTGAAGGATGCAAAGATATTTTCAAAGATAGATCTTAGGTCAGGATACCATCAGGTAAGGATTAAAGATGAATATATAAGCAAGACCGCCTTCAGGACAAGGTATGGTCATTATGAGTTCATAGTGGTGCCATTTGGGTTGTCAAATGTGCCAGCTATTTTCATGTGCTTAATGAATGGTGTTTTCTGAGAATATTTAGACAAGTTTGTCATTGTATTTTTGGATGACATCCTTGTATATTCCAAGTCAGAAGAAAAACATGAGCATAATTTTAGGATGGTGTTGCAAGTATTAAGGGAGCATCAGTTGTATGCCAAATTGAGCAAGTGCTCATTCTACCAGAAACAAATTCATTATTTGGGACATAACATTTCAGAGGATGGGATAGCAGTGGATCCTGAGAAGATAGAAACCATTAGATAATGGTCAATGACAAAGAATGTGACATAGGTCATATCATTCATGGGCCTTGTAGGATACTATAGGATATTTATTGAAGGGTTCTCAAATATTGCACACCCAATCACTTCCTTGCAAAAGAAGGGGGTGAATTTTCAGTGGACATTAGATTGTGAAAAGAGTTTCCAACACTTGAAACAATTATTAATAAATTCTCCAATACTAAGGATTGAAAAACCAAATGAAGACTTCATTGTATGTACAGATGCATGTAAAGAAGGACTTGGTGGAGTCATTCAAAATGGGTTTGTTATATGTTATGAATCAAGGAAGTTAAAGGAGCATGAAATACACAATTCCACTCATGATTTGGAGTTGGCAGCCATAGTGCATGCCTTGAGGAAATGGAGACACTACCTCATGGGGAAAAGGTTTTAGCTAAGGACATACCATAATGGTTTGAAATATTTATTTGATCAATCAACTCTAAATGTTAGGAAAAGTAGATGGTTAGAATTTCTAAGTGAATATGACCTTGATATAAAGCATATCAAGGGGAAAGGGAACAAAGTGGTTGATGCACTCAACATAAGAGTGCATGAATTTCATGCTACATTCATTATCATGTACCGATCAAATTTGAAACACAAAATTTTAGAGGCTGCAAAATTAGCTTTGCAATACAAAGAATTAGTGGAAAAATTACAACAAGGTAATTTGTAGTAGAAAATTGAAGAATTTAAACTAGATAATGATGAAATTATGAAGTACAGGGGAAAAATTTATGTACCAAATTCCCATGAATTGAAAAATCTAATATTGAGAGAAATGCATAATGTACCTTATGTTGGACACCCAGGTTATCAGAAAACTATTGCAGCTGTCAAGAGCCAATATTATTGGCTAGGAATGAAGAAAGAAGTTGCTGATTTTATTGCCAAATGTTTGGAATGTCAAAAGGTAAAGGCTGAACATAGACACCCAGCTGGGTTGCTACAACCATTATCCATTCCTGAGTGGAAATAAGAAGTTGTAACAATGGATTTCATCACCAAAATGCCCAACACAAATGAGCAACATGATTCTATCATGGTAGTGGTGGATAAGCTTATTAAAGATGCCCATTTTAATCCAGTTAAGCTCACTCAGAAGGCAACCAACATTGCTGATGTTTATATGAAAGAAATTTCTCAATTACATGGCATACCCAAGGCAATTGTGTTTGACAAAGATCCAAAATTTACCTCAAATTTTTGGAAAGGATTATTTAATGGATTTGGAAAAAAATTGAATTTTAGTACAACTTATCATCCATAATCAGATGGAAAAACAGAGAGGGTGAATCAAGTGATTGAGGATATGTTGAGAATGTATGTGATGTATAAACCATCAAAATGGGAAGACTACCTACACTTAGTAGAGTTTGCTTATAACAATGGGTACCAAACATATCTAAAGATGGGTCCATTTGAGGCACTTTATGGAAAAAAGTGAAACACACTGGTAAGATGGGATAACCCAATAGATAGAGCAGTGGTTGGGCCGGATTTACTCAGGGAAATGGAGGAGAAAATGTTGAAATTTTTTTTTTTTTAAAGGATTCCCAAGACAGGAAGAAAAGATATGATGATAAGGGCAGAACTCACATGGAATTTAAAGTTGGGGACCATGTATTCTTGAAAGTGAAGGCCAACAAAAGTTCCCTAAAGTTGGGAAATTGTTCAAAGTTGACAGCTCGCTATTGTGGTCTGTTTGAAATTTTAGAGAGGATTGGTCTAGTAGATTATGTGATTTCATTGCCTGCATCTATGTTTGTTCATAATGTATTCCATGTATCATTGCTCAAGAAATATATACTTGATGCTAATCATGTTATTGATTGGAATGTGGTTTAGGTGGAGCAAGAAGGCGCTTTCCAAGTGCATCCTATACGCATTTTGGACCGAAAAATCAAACATCTTCAGAATTGAGCCATAGGGCTTGTAAAGGTCCAATGGACTTGGTACGGTCTTGAGGACACTACTTGGGAGCATGAGGATGCAATGCGGGCATAATACCCACATCGTTTTGAGGATTTTTGAAATTTTTGTTGTATATGTGTACATAATGCACTGAGGACAATGCATAAATAAGGGGAGGGGATTGTAATATCCCTAGGCCGAACCCAATTGTTAATGTAAATACAAATGTATGTAAACTGGTGAGCTATTTGATATAATTTTTGTATACACCTTTCATGGCATAATGCACACATGTACTGCACACTAAAATGATGAAGTGTGCACATTCTAGGATACCGTGCACAACAACTTAGGTGCGCATGATTTTGAGGCCAGGGATCCTTTGTGTATATGTTGTGTTTTATAGGCTAGTGAGCCAGTTATTAAAATCTACGAGGCTTATGTTTTGAATTAGGCCAGAGAGCCTAGGTGCTAAAGGCCAGTGCACCTATTTTTGTATATGTCTTATCATTAATATAAAATACATCACTGCGTGCAGTCCGACCATGATAAAAGAGTATGGGGGACTAAAATCCACTAGTTAGGGATAGTGGGGGATAAAAGTTAAGGAAAAGAGTCTAATATAGGGAGATTAAGCCAAAAAGGAATATTATATTAATACTTATTAAGTATAAAGTATGGATAATTATTTTATCCTAAGTTCTAAGGTTGGGGAATAGTGGGCCAAAGTAGCTCCCAACATGACAAATGTCAAGTTGGGAACATGCATACATATAGTTTGGAATTAGTTCATCCTTCCATCATTGAATCATCCATTCAATCATTCCATCATCATGGACACATTGATTGAGCTGTCCTCCGTACCTTCATGTCACTGTACCTGAACTTGTATCCGTAACCATACCTTTTTTTGTACCTGGTTAGCTTGGGAGATGGATTGAAGAAGCAGGTTGTCAGGCTCGTTGAATACTGAAGAGGCGAGTTGTCAGACCAGTGGAATACCGAAGAGGTGGGTTTTCAAGCCCGTGAGCAATTTCTTTCTGGGTGAGAGAATTGTTGGGAATTAATTTCCTAAAGGTGCTAAACTACAACTACATGGCTATGAGACTTTCTGTCTAGCTTGTTGCTAAAGCCCAAAAAGGAAGTGGGGAAGTCGAAGGACTGTTGAGCAGAGAAGGGGCAAACTTCCTTGGGTGGGACATGAATGTGGGGAATGAGGGACTGTAGGCTATTAGTTTGAGTTGGCACCTGTGACAGAACCTTTCCTATTGTCTATGATCCATTAGCCTGGTTAGGAATCTCTTTACCTGGGTGGAGTTTAGTCTTAGCTCGAGGGTGACCCACTGCTGAGAGTGATGAGTAGTGTGGTCTAAGGCTGAGAGGTTTGTGGAAGTTCTGCAAGCAGTTGGTGATATTATTACCAAGATAAGTGTCAATTGTGTGATAAATTACATGCTGCATTATTATTTACATGTTTATTTTTATGGGTTTATCTTATGTGTGGTTTATAACTGTCTTTATATTCATGGGTATTGTCTGTATATGCTGCATGTATATGTTGACTGTTATTTCAGTATGAATCCGTGCATTCAAAAAATGTATTTGTTTGTTTACTTTTTATATATAAAGTTCTGCAAGA
>JZKD02S2227319.1:8571-35045 GCA_000966675.3 Picea glauca
ATTTTGAATCATCTTGTAATTGTACATTTATGTGGGCATAAGGAGGTTGCCCCCTCGAAGAGGCTTATTATCTGAGTTTCTCTCTTTTTCAAGGCATTGAGTACTTATTCTGAGGCTTTTCTATGCTATATTGATATTTGGTTCTTAACACAAGGTGATCACTTTTCAAACTTCTCCAAATACACCCATCCCATATGTTGACATTAATCACAACCACTACTTGTTGAAATCAATGAAAACCAACTATCCAACAATCTTCCCCTTTGGAATTGATGACAACACTGATGGTGTTGGGCCCGAGATATGATCACTTTTATGACGATTATTATGCACTTTTTCCACATGTCCATATGCATTTTTCATCTTTTAAAGAAGCTTTTTGAAGAAGTTTATGATAAAACGGTATGATTGGCATAAGGTACATGCAATTCATGTTTAATGATTGTATCAAGTATAATTCATCATGTTTTATGATTTCCAAGAGCTAATTCACATTTTTCTGGTGTTACAGGGAAAAAACACACTACGTTTCTAGTTCTGACACTTGATCCGGCACTCATTCCGACACTCATTCTGGCACTCCGTCCAACACCTCTTCCTGCACAAAAACGGAGGTTGACTTGGCAATTATGGTATTGGCATCCAGTGGGGGGTGAATCAGAGACAAGGGTTTTGTTCATGCTTATCCCCCCCAACTACTGAACTCTTGATAACTTGATTTTGGGCTGTTATGGTGGGTGATTATTGGCTCGCTTTGTTTTGGTAGTTAGGGCACCATTAATGAAATTTGCCAATTTTAGAAGTGGTTCGAACCTCCTGTGGTCGACCACTTGGTCTGTAGACATTATAAATACCACCTTGATGGTCAGATAATTGTTAAGAAGTAGAAGAAGTCGTGTGTTAGAGCCAAAAATGATTTTGGCTCTGTTTTTGCATTTTTCAATTGCCAGAATTGTATAAAACTATGTTTTTGCGTTTTAATGGTGAATTCCTTTTGCTGAGATCATGGTGTCATTTTAGGGAGTGACCACGACTTTTTGGGGGGCCCACCCATAGTCTGGTAACTCTTCTTTAGTTTATTTATGCATTTTTATAGTTTAGTTCTCTCCCTTTATTTCCTGTACATGGATTTCTATTTTGTTAATTAGTTTGTTGTTGTAATTTAATTTGTTTTGACTCTCTTTTGCAAGTTAGTATGATGAATTGTGTTAGCATGCATTAATCTTGTAGTTAGGAACAGATGTGCAGATCCCTATACTAACCCCATGTGTAATTAAATATTAGATTATGCTTTCTTTTATGATTTTATAATCAAGTTTAAAACAAAGTTTTAATTAGAATAGAACAGAGTTTTAATTTGGGTTTTCTTTGACAAGGATTTGATGGATGGATAGAATTAATTCCAGTTTTTAAGTATAGCTTGCTTATTTCAGTTTTTATATAGATCTCGTTTAATTAGTTGTTGGTTAATGTAGATTGTTAGTTTACTTTTCAATATCATAGTTTAATTTCTATTTTTAATCATTTCTTTATTGCAGTTTGAATTGTTAGAATAGATGTAGCATAGTTTCATTTATGTAATTTCCTTTCTTAGAATTAAATTGCAGTTATATTTCTTAGTCAATGGTTGAATCTAGTTTTTCTTATGTAGTATAGAAGTATAATGATGATCTCGTTATGTTGTTGATGGTTCATATATGAATATGCAAGGTATTTAACATTGTTTTGTCATGGCTAAAATCTCATTGGATTGTTTAATACATACCTTTCACTTTGCCATTGAGATTAGTGTTGAGCTCATACCACTAGAATTTTCCTTTGTTGTCAAGTGCCATCAAGATATCATCGGACACCGAAGATATTCACACAACCACCAACATTATATTTGAATTGTCGTAGATTAAAGATAGTTTCTTGCTTTCGTAGATTAGAAGAGATAGTTTTCTTGCTTTCATAGATATAGTTTCTTTCTTTCATAGATTAGAATAAAGTTTTATTGCTGCTGTAGGATAGATAGACTTAGCTTTGATAGATTAGATAGTAGTTTTCTTATTATAGATTAAGCATTAGCTGGTATTTCTTCTTGCTTTCAATAAAATAGATTTCCTTTCATTTATTAGAAACAATTTTGCATTGACCATTTAGTCCAGTTGCCTCTTAGATTTCCTTTCATACATTAGAAATAGTTTTGCATTAAGAATTTAGTCCACTTGCCTCTTAGGCTAGATAGTTGTTCAATGAGAAGTTTTACTTTGATTACTTGCAGTAGTTAGTTGCCTTTGCTTACTTGTCTATTTGCTTTAGTAGGTTAGATAGTCGTCTTTTTCTTTAGTAGGTTAGTTAGGTTCCTTTGCTTACCTGTCTTTTGCTTTAGTAGGTTAGTTAGGTGTCTTTGCTTGCTTGTCTATTTTCTTTAATAGGTTAGATATGTGTCTTTTCTTACTTGTTTATTAATTTTCTTTCATAGGGTAGTTGCTCATTGAATGTAGGTTGTCAAGTTAAAATAGTTTTCTTTTGTCATTTTCTTATTGATATGCTTAGATAGTTGCTTATTGCTTATTGTTGAACTAGTTTTCTTTACATAGGGTTTTACTTGCTTTCTTAGGAACTATCCATCGATCCTTGGCCCAAAAGTACTTAGGTTACCTAGTTTCAAATTGCTTAGTAGGGTTTTCTCATTAGATAGGTTTTTCTTGAGTAGATTAGCCTTAGACAAATGCCTTCCTTAGTTAGACTATACTCCTACCAACCCTTCTACCTTTGGCATATATTTGTCTACAAATCTAAGTTTACTTACCCCGGGTTGGAAATTTAATTGAGGGTTTTTACTGTGTTTTTAGTGCATATATAACACCCGTCAGATGGGATGGTAATACTCATTCCCTCTCTGCGACCATTGCTACCCCTGTGACCAATGCTCCCCATGTATTTACGCATATGCTCTTTCTCTCAGTTTCCATGCCTTTGTTCTTTCTCTCCCCCTTTGACCTCAATGGAAAAGGGAAATTCTCCTTGGGGCTTCTTTCCTTGCCTACAAGCCTATGCTTTCTCTTCATGGCACTTCCTCATGTAAGTCTCTGATGTATATGAAAATCATTCAAAATATTATTTACTTGGATTCTTAATTTATACTCCTTCTCTCCCCCTGTCTTATTGTGCCTGATTTCATGTGGATCACTATGGGGAAGAAACTTCTCCTAGTTTCTATTGAAGATACTCAAAGATCTCCCTCAGAAGAGGTTTGGTGAAGATATCTACAATCTTCTCTTTTGTCCCAATCTACTCTAGCTTGATGTTCTTCTCTGTAACCTTTCCCTGTAGAAATTGAAACTTGATCAGAATGTACTTCGTCTTGGAATGCATTACTAGATTATTAGAGATACTGATAGAGTTGGTTTTATCATAGAGTATCGAAATAGGCTTCTCATATTATTTTTCAACTCACTGAGCAAAGTCATTTCGAACTGATTTTGCATGTATTTGGAAATTTTTTGACTCACCATGCCATCATTGCTCCCAAATATAATATCATCTGCATAAAATTCAATTATCAATATATTTTATCGATCCACTTTTATGTACATATTGTTTCCTGCATTGTCCTTCATGAATCCTTGTTGTTGTATATACCCGTCCAATATTGAATACCATGCTCTAGGGGCCTGCTTGAGTCCATACAACGTTTTCTTCATTCTGCAAACATAATATTCCTTTTCTGATAGTAGAAACCCTTCAGGTTGTTCAATGTAAAATTCTTCTTCTAATTCTCCAATTTGAAAGGATGATTTTACATCGATCTGATACACCTTGATTCTTTTGGAACATGAATAGGCTAAGATCAATATAATTGCTTACATCCTAGAAACTGGAGAATAGGTCTCTTCAAAATATATACCTTCAATCCAAGTATATCCTTCACATACTAACCTTGTTTTGTTTCTAGTTACTTGGCCATACGCATTCAGTTTGTTCCTGAAAACCCACTTTGTACCAATCATGTTCTTTTTATTCGGCCTTAGAACCAGTTCCCATGTGTAATTATTCTCTATATGATCCAATTCTTCATCCATAGCCTTGATCCAATATTCATCATTGTTGGCTTCTTCAATATTGCTTGGTGCAACTACAGATAACACTGCTAGATGCCTTTGTTTCGGTTAACATATTCTTGTTTGGGCTTCAACTCCTGCATCTTTATTCCCAATAATCTATTATGGTGGATGATTTTTATATACTCGTTAGTTGAGTGTCTTTGGAGGTATATGCTACTCATGTTCCTCTTTCTTTTCTTCTGGCTGCTCTTCTTCTTCTTCTGCTTCATGTTCTACTTCTTCTTCTTTTAAATATTCTTTGTCATCCTACTATTTTGAATCTTTTCTTCCTTCTTTGACCTTCCGTACATCTATATCGTCAATTGTTACATTGATTCTTTCCACGATTTTGTTGAGTCTTGGACTAAAGAATTTATATGCTTTTGTTTTTCTTGAATACCCAACTAGTATGACCTTATCAACTCGAGAGTCAAATTTTCCAATTCTTCCATCTTCTCTTTTGATATAGAATTTGCTTCCAAACACACTAAAATGTTTCACTTTTTCCAGTCTTCCATTCCATAACTCGTAGGGAGTCTTATCACTATTACTTATGAGAATTCCTATGTTCAAGATACAAATTGTTGTATGTACTACTTGTGCCCAAAATATGTCACTCAACTTGGAATATTTCAACATGGTTCTGGCCATTTCCTGTACAATTATGTCCATCCTTTCGACAACTCCATTTTGCGGAGGTGTCTTGGCTGCTGAGAACTGTCTCTTTATTCCATGTTCACCATAGAAATCCATGAATTCTTTTGATGTAAAATCTCCTCCATTGTTTGATATTAAGCACTTTATTTTCAAGTCCATCTTGTTTTCAACCATATCTTAGTATATCTTGACGTGTTTGAATGCCTTTGACTTATTCATGGGAAGGAAAACTGTAGTCATTCTTGTGTAGTCATCAAACAGTGACATAAAATATTGTTAACCATTTAATCCCTTTGTTCTTGTAGGTACACATAGGTCAATGCGTACAATCTCCAATGGTTTTTTCATGGAGTACTCTTTTGATTTGAACTTAGTCATGGTTTGTTTTCCTTGTAGACAATGCTCACATA
The DNA here is from genome assembly GCA_000966675.3 of Picea glauca. Classification (NCBI taxonomy): domain Eukaryota; kingdom Viridiplantae; phylum Streptophyta; class Pinopsida; order Pinales; family Pinaceae; genus Picea; species Picea glauca. The sequence continues at coordinate 13,730 of JZKD02S2227319.1, forward strand.
GAGTGTTTGTTGCCTTTGAGAACTCAAAAATTTCTTTCATTTATTCGTTTCTGTTGATTTTGACAAGGTTATCAAAGTTCATGTACCCATTCTTATGTGCCAGAGCCACCTTTCATTTTCTTTTCCTAAGAAACATCTTTCCCTTCCAATTTCATTCAAGACATATATGTTGTTTGGGGTTCTTCAAGCTGTAGCCACCAATTTTCTTGATCCTTCTTTCCTTATCTCACATTTCTCCGATCCAAACAAAATTTTGTGTCCTTGATCACACATTTGACTTACACTTAGAAGATTATGCTCCATATCTTCGACCAATAGAACATTTTCTTCCTTGGCATATTTGCTTCCAAGCTTGATTGTGCCTCTACCTATAATTCTGGTTGAGTTATCATTTCCAAATGAAAATAAACCATCTTGTTCCTTCTCCAAATTATTCAGAAACATGTTCTTGTCACCTATCATATGCTTCAAACAATCATTGCCAACATACCACCCACTTTTCTTGTGTTGCACTTGTAGAGAAAGCGAGAATTCTTTAATGTTGAATTGATCCAGCTTCCTTCTCCATATATTTTGTGGTTCCTATTTGATATTTTTCTTTAGTTCCCTTGGAGGAACAATCAGTCTACAATCTTTAGCCATGTGTCCAAAATTGTTACACTTGCATCACTCTACTTTATTACATAGTGAACCAAAACTATTGTTATTTATGTTTTGTGCTTCATGCGACTTTATAGGATATCTGTTGTTCGAATAACCTCCATAGTTTCTCCTGTTCTTGGAATAGGCTCTACAATTTTCTACTTTGTGTTCAAAATTGTTACAAGAATAACATAAGCCAAGAAAAATAGTTTGATACCTAGATATAGGGGATCTTCTGAATGGTGTTACTCTTTTGAAGCCTTCTTCTTCTTGAGATATTGTTGATTGTTGATTTTTTGTTCTGAATATTTTAGGTGGTACAATTCCTATGTGATTTTATTCTCGCGTCTTCTTGTATTCCTCTTTCTTGATAGTTCCTCTAATGATTTCTGAATAGATTCTTTGTTCCGCTTCATGTTCTGTCGTCTTGGAGCTCAAACCTTTCTTAGTTTGCATCTGGTTGTATCCTAACCCGAACTTGTCATAGTATGGTATTTGATTGTTGATGATCACATCCAATATTTTGGTGCTATTCTGTTGCATATCTTTCTTTTGAAGATCTTTTCTTAAGGTGACTATTTCTTCTTTCAAGCTTTCAATGATCTTATACTTATCTTCTAACTAATTTCTAAGTGTTTATTCAATCCTTATGTCTTCTTCTACCTGTATTTTTAACTTCGTGATTATCTGCTCGATTTATTCTTAGTTGGAATTTTGAGATCCTTCTTTCTTTTTTAATTTTTCCTTGAGTGACTTTTTTTCTTTCTTTCTTTCCCTGGTTCTTCTAAGACACTGATTAATTCTTCTTTGAGATTAACTTCACCTTCTTCTTCGAAATATTATTCATCATATTCTACTTCCACGAAGAGCACTCTTTCTAAATCATTGTCACCATCATCATCCTCATCTGATGAGGAGTTGCCTTCCTTTGAGTAGAGACTTTTCTTGAAGAATTTTTTTTTGTTCCTTCTCTTGTATCCCTTTTTATTTTTATTTTTCTTCTTAGGATATTATTCTTCATCACTTCCTTCATTCTTAGCGTAAGGAAATTTAGAAGGAAAATGACCAATACCATCACAATTAAAAAATTTCAATGGAAGCATACCTTTGTACTTGTTAGTTCCTCTTTTTAACTTCGTTACAAAATTTTCCACTTCTTCATCTTCCTCTAAATCATAGCTACAACTACAATTTGGTTTTTCTTTTTTCTTTTTTTCTTCTTTATCTTCCTGGATGCTTTGAACACTTCTTCCTTCATGAATGGGTACTCTTGTTCTATCCTCATTTCATAAACTATGAATATTCCATGTAGCTCGTTAATGCTCAAACTATCAAGATATGTTCTTTCTTCCAAGGATGATATATTAGGATTAAATCTCATTGGTAGAGATATTAGAATATTTTGAATGACCATTGATACATCAACTTATTATCCCAGTCCTCTAATAGTGTTCATTGTTTCGTCGACTCACATAAAATAGGTTGCAATGTATTCATCTTTCTTCATCTTCAATTTCTCAAACTTATATCTAATGCTTTGAAGATTAGTTCCCTTGACTTTGGTATCTCCTTCATAAATATTTTGAATTTTATCCCAAATATATTTTGTGGTATTGCAATTCATAACTTTGAGAAATATTGAATCATCCAGATTGCTCAGAATGGTGCCTTTATCCTTTGAGTTGTTTTCGTTGATTTTCTTTCCATCATTTTTAGTTGGGGGAGTGGTTGGAGTTGCATATCCATCTACTACTTACTGCAAAACATCAAATCCTTGTTCTTGTAAAAAGGTTTGTATCCTTTTATTCCAAGAGGCATGGTTTTGACCATCAAACCTTGGTGCTCCAATCTTAGCATATTCCATGATCTCCTTCTAGTGGTTAAATTGTTTCTTGAAGGACCTTCTCTAATACCAATTGTTGGAATACTTAGAGGGGGGTGGGGTTCAATTAGTATCATAACTTTATTATCATTTTTAACCAAAATATGTAATCATTAATTTCATTAGCAGTATATCATCAATGAGTTGTATAAATCAACAGAGAATAATAGACATCCATAGAAACATAGTACACCAGAATTTACATGGAAACCCAAATGGGAGAAAACCACTTAATTCTTTTTTTATATATCAAAATAATACAATCATTGGAAGGACCGAATTCCCAATATTCTAACTACAACTAGAAGAAGGCTATGATCCCCTGTTTATAGGCTCTAACTTGAAGGAATCTACAAATATCTGAGTTCTCTGGCTCCAACCAGAAGGAGACCATAACCCCCTAATTCTCAGGCCCCAACCTAAGGGAAGCTCCAACCAAAAGGAGGCTAGAACCCCCTAATTCTAAAGGTCCAACCTAAGGGAAGCTCCAACTCCCTGTATTCTCTATCTCCAATTGGAATGAGGCTACAACCCACTTTCCTTGCCCCGTCTTGCCACCTCGAAATATAAATGTTGAATAAACTATCACTACCACTGATACTGTCACTGCCTATGATAATCAACATGTCACTGTTACATCAACATGTAACTGATCATCACCCTGTAACCTATCACTGCTACATCAATCAATAACTAATCATCAACTTGTAACATGTCACATTAACCTCTAACTGATTATCACCCTGTAACCTGTCACTATTACATCAACCTGTAACTTATCACTATCCCCATCACTATATCTATCATTGATATATCAAAAAAATCCACTCATATATACCATATCAACATCAAGTATCAAAACCATGTACCACAATGTACCTCAAGCATGCATCATACCATATACCATAAGATATGGCTCAAATATATGCCACTATCACAAATATTTGCCTCTAACAATGAACCATAACAACCATATACAATGTACCAAATATATGTCTCAAGCATGTATCATTGAAACCCAAAAATGGACCTCAACCATATTCAATCATATACTAAAATGGGTCTCCAAGACATGCCTCAAGAATATTCCATACCATCCATGATACAAACCTCAACCAAACATATAAAAGACATAAATTTACTCATGAAGAAGACCTGGTGCATACAATCCCATATCAATAAACTAACCTCGTGCATGTCATATTCAGTAAATAAGAGATACCATATTTTGACCTGTAACCCACAAATACCTCAGAAGCTAGGGTTACTCACATTTTCTACAACTCCAAGACTTTCACCTTCGACCTTCCTTCACAACGTCGTACTTGCTACCTCATACTCAACCTTAGATTCTCCAATAGGCCAAAATTTATTCACAAGATAGATAATTAATAGAGATGTGTGTGAATTGTACTTATGAAAGAATCCTTCAGGGGTATTTATACTTTTTCTAAGTAACTTATTTCCTTACTTTAGGGGTTTCTTTTTACAACCATATAATCCTTTCATTAATTGTCCTGTAACCAACTAGGGTCTTTGTAACCCATCTTTGGGGATTCCAATTTCATGACTGAGGAACCACATGGCATACCACCTATCACTAGAAGAGACACGACAAGGACTATCCATATGTGACTGTGTTACCTACATTTACACTTACTTTCATGTCATTATTCCTAAAACAACATCGATATGCATGACCACACCTGTGAAGATTCTTGTATACTTCTTCAAAGAATCTTCCCATGAGGTTTGTTGGTCCCAAGGTTTGCACCTGATTGAAGAAGGGAAGATATAGGCCACCTATTAGTTTACAATGATTGCTTCTTTTGACTCTTTTGTTGGTTGGTTAGAGGTTTATTCTATCAAGACACAAGAAAGGTTGGGTTGGAAGAATGATATGGATGAGGTCCCTTGTTGGCTGTTGGCACACTAATGACAGACCAAAGAAATAATATAAAACAGAGGGAAACAACAAACTACTCAATGAATAATCTGCTGCAAGAAGTTCAATACTTAAAATATCATTTCAAGACATCAAACATGTATCAAAATGAAATACCTCCCATAGGTTGCAGAAAAAAAGTCTTCACCAAAGAATTAACTGTTTGACAGGTTTCATATCAGTAAAAATAAGTCGTACACTAACTGAAAGGAAATGAAATGTATGTTGCACAAATAAAAAACTGTATTCAAAATACGAATGAAAACACATGAAGAGTTGAACGAAACACTGTCGTCAAGAGTATGTTCACTAGGTAGAGAGATTTAATCCACACATAAAACAAGTCTAACCAATTTGTTGTATTGTTATTCTTTCCTTAAAAAATACGACCTTTACAATACCCAAATACTAACTATTTAAAAGAGTTGCAGAGGCTGTCGTCCTTAGGGGACTAAGTCCTAGATTTAGGGAACTATTCATAAATCAAATAATTAACTTTACTTAAACACTAGACTTAATCAAAAAGAGTGGTTCTTATCACACACAAAAGACCACTATTGCATCTAATCTAGGAAAATGCCGGACTTAATTAAATAAAACTACTATTGTCTATGAGACAGAACTAATGCATGCGCTGGAGGAACTGAATGGGCAAAAATAGGCCTCGGAGTGATAGAGTAGAGATCTGTGTTGAACGATGACATGTCTGTGAGCTGTTGGAGGCCACTGGGGATAACCAACTACATGAACAGAGTTTGTTGAAGTGTTTCTGAGACTAATGTGCATAGACCTATGTTTGAGACTTAACTTTCTATGTATGCCTAATATTTCAGAAGCCAAGCGCACTCTATATTTACCCCATCAGATTCCATTTGTACCTATGAAATAGCTGTGATGAAATGGTTTTCGGCCCATCAGGCATGAGAGGAGACGTGGAGGTGAGCATCCAATCGGGAGACAGGATGAATGGACGTGATGGTAGATGACGTGTGAAGACAGATGTCAAAGTGAGAGGAGGTGTGAATACGATGGATGTATTGAGAGTATGGAGTTGGAAGAGTGTAGTTAAGGATACATTTGGCATGTAGGGAGATGATGAGTAGATAGGTTGGGAAGTGAGTGGAGAATAGGTGGTGAAAGGTGAGAGGGGGAGGTATTGAAAAACAACTCGGGAGGAACTCGGAGGGTGGGGTAGGCGGTGAGCAGATTAGAGAAGGGGGGGGGTCTGAGTTCTTGAGGAGCCACCACATTAGGTAGGGTCCACAATGGGAAAACTACTTTCTCGGACCCCCCCACCATTAAAGGTGGAATGGTCAGGGGGGTCTGATTTGAGACAAGGAACGTTGATTTGGAGAGGTGGGTCACCACCGATGGAGATTAGCGTGGGGGTTAACGGAGGACAAGTGTCGGGTGGTGAGAAGAGAGAGAGAGTAGTGAGTGGGATGAGGGGAGGTGATGTGGAGGTGGCACAGTGATCTGATGTCATTCAAGAACGTGATTTCGGGAGTTGTTGAGGGTGGTTTGGATCAAGACCGCCTTTGGGCCCGCAATCCACCACAAGCTTCCACACATCCTTCCAGAAAAACCATGGTTTCAATTGCGGGACCACTTAGGAAAATTAACGCTCGAGCAGTTTACATCCCCGCAAGGAAGCGTGATTTTCGATCTGATGATGATCTGTGATTCAAGTGATATTTAACTACTGGAAGGATTGACAATTCTCATTGAATTGGGATCAATGGTCCAGATTCACTTTGAACTTTCGGGCTTCGGGTGTTTCAAATGTGAAACATGAAAAATCTCCTGGAGGAAAATCTCCAAAGTGAATGATCTTTCACCATTATTCCCCTATGATGGATGGTCTAGATTTACTTCGAGACTTTGGGTCTTTGAATGACTCTTGGTGTTAAACTCCACGCGATTCTGCACTCCCGAATGGGCGATAGTCGTTGATATGATTTTCTTGGTGGATCTTTACCATTGAAAATTTCCCTGTTCATTTCGGCAATCCTGGCCCAAAAATGTCCATTTTGAATGTCTGTGTTTGTCCAAGGGTGTTTCCTATGTATATAAAAGGCTTGGTCGACCCGTGGTGAGCTGGATCAATGGAAAATATGATGACAAGTAATTTGAACCAGATCCAACATATATTTCATCCTTTCAAGAAAAACAAAGAATAAATTCACAAAGATTCAAACCAAAAAGAAACGAATAAGAACCAAGTCACTCACTAATGGGAAAATGACTTAACCAACTAGAAGAGGAAAAATTGATGAAGGCATAGAGAAAAATAGAGGAGAGGTGGGGGATGCAGACCTAGGTTACAACAAGGGCCATGCTTAGAGATACACCATAAAGGGACCACTTCATAGACTTCTCCAAATACACCCATCACATTTGTTAACATAAATGTAAACCACTACTTGTTGACATCAACGAAAACCAAATATCCAACAAATGACACATAATCCAAATACATGGGCCAACAAAAACTATAATATTGTGGAAGAATTGGCCCAAACACCCTATGCCATGTCCACACTTAAAGTTCTCCAAAGATTTGTAGTGTAGTGGAAAGCCTTGTTGTATTCCATAGGCAAGGTTGATCCCTTAGAGTAAAGTTTGATAACCTTTGATTATGATCAGGTTCATCACATGCTTTCCCATCAAATCACTTTCTAGATCAAAGTAAGAATGATGGGTAAAAATATCCTTTTCACTATGATTGATGAAAGAGCCTCGACTTGTATCATGTCTATGTCTTGTTGGAAGGTCATTGGATCTCCTAAGCTCAACACTTATGCAACACTATTGAAATCATTCAATGGACATATGTTCCAGCCCCATGGGATAATCACTACTTTACCCATCGAGTTAGGTGGTAAGTTAGTCTCTATTGTTGTGGAGGTCGTTGATGCACCTCTTGAGTACAAGTTACTACTCAAGGGAACTTGGTTCTACAATATGTTTGCAATCGTCTCGTAATTATTTAGGGTCTTATGATTCCCTCATCAAGGTAAAATAGTGAGGATTGATCAACTTACGTTTTTTACCCCAGACCTTGGATCCAATGTGGGGTATAATGTACCCTTTTTTAGTGATACCCAATAGTCTCATATGAGTGTGGGTGCGGGGATGTTTAAATATCCTTCACTCATGGGAATACATCCCCTTCCCTCCCCACCTCATGTTGTAAACACTTCTCCTATTAAAATGATTTCATCATTTACCAGTGGATCCCTCAACTCTATTGATCCTTTGGTGGTACCTCATCCCGAGGATGTTGAATCATATGGAGAATCCATGCCTCTCACTCTAGTTGATATTTCTTGTTAGGAGATCCAATCAAAATCCTTTTAACTTGATTCATACCCCCTTTAGGATGTGGACTCTAATCAATACCCAAGTTCTTCCTAGTTTGTCACTTCTCTTCCAGTTTCCAGTGACTTCCTAGATATCGAACTTCCATTCGATGAAGCGATCATGTAGGTCATGGATTCACCCAATAATCCATGGGAGGATTTTCACCATCAAGAATATTTAATTATGAATTGGGAATAGTTATAGGATGACATTAAAAATACCGTCACCAATGATAATGTTCAATGGTACCAATCTCCCATTATGATTCATGATGTTTTTTCATAAGGGAACTTGGGAAATATTTCAAAAAATACCCCCATTGAAATTTCCCAAAATCTAAGTGTTGTGGAACACATCCTGATAGGTTCCAAGTATTTTTCCCAAGAAATTGAACTTTATACGACCCTATTCAAAGAATTCTATGATGTTTATTCTTTCTCCTATGAATAAATGCCTAGCATTAAAGCCGATATTGTCAAACATGAATTAAAACGTACAACGTGGCCAAGCTAGTATGGAAAAATATCCAACCAATCAACCCAAAGAAAGTTGTTTCCATCAAGGCAGAGGTTGAAAGGCTTATTCATGCACTATTTATCTACCTGTTTCCCTTGACTAAATGGGCTTCCATCCTTTTTTTGATTGTTGAGAAACAAGGCACAATTAGGGCCTGTGTCGATTATACATTTGAGCAAATCTTGTCCAAAGGATAATTATCCAACCCATTTCATTGATTAGATTAACGATGAATGTGATGGGAGTGAAGCCTTCTCGTTCATGGATGTTTTATCTGGCTATAATCAAATCCAGATCAAACTGGAAGATCAACACAAGAGTTCCTTCATTTTTCCTTGGAGTACTTTTCCTTATTAAAAGTTTCCATTTGGTCTTAAAAATATTGGAGCCACCTTCTAGTGGGCCATATATTATGCATTTCATGACATGAAATAGATTGTAGATGCATACTTGGATGATTTAGTTTCTCTTTCCAAGAACTGCTAAGATCATCTTGGTCATTTGTGGTCCATTTTCACCCGATTCTACTACTTCAATATATGTTTGAACCCACATAAATGCATATTTTAGGAGGTATATGGGAAATTTCTAGGATTCATTGTGTCCAAGTATGGGATTATGGTTTATCTATTGAATGTTGAGGCTATTGTCAATTTTTCTCCTCGTCGTACCATTATCCAACTCCAAATTTTGCAAGGGAAGGAAAACTTCTTGTATAGATTCTTAGTCAATTACGTTGAGATCACAAAAGGTTTTATGTGCTTATTGAAGAAAAGTGTAACTTTTGTATGGGACAACCAAGCTCAACAATCATTTGATGCCTTGAATAAATCCTTGATGTTGACTCCCTAATGGATCCCTCTTGACTATTTTCGACACTTTTTTCTCAATAGTAGCATCTAAATCCACCATAGGAATGGTGCCCATCCAAGAATATGATGCACAATGATATAATATCATTTACTATCCCTAAAAGGGACTTGCTAGTATTGAGCTTCAATACTCTCATCTTGAGAATTTGGCCTTGGAAATAGTGCATGTTTTCCAATGTTTATGAAATTATATCCTCATGCGGAAGACCAATGTTATTTCCTATGCCAACCCAATACAATGCATCCTCAACCATCATAACATTGGGGGAAAGTACTTGAAGTTGATTGTTAGCGTCCAAGAGTTTAATATGGAGTTTGTTTCCTCCAAGTCTAAGAAATCCTTGGAATTCACAGAGTTGATATCCAAACTTCTTCGAGTCCATGTTGAACCCATGGTTAATGAGTCATTTCCTAATGATTTTACATTCCTCATTAAATCATATAATCCTCGATATGGATATGTCTCGGTGTACCTCCAGAACCAACGTTTCCATCCTCATCTTCCCGTGATGAACATCATTGCATAAGGAATCAGGATAGACACTACATGATTGGGGATGATACCCTTTATCATTGAGGGGTCTATTTGAGTCTATGTCATTTCCTTATGCATGAGGAAGCTGGAGGATTTCTAAATGATTTTCATGCTGGAGCATGTGGTGGTCATCTCTCTAGGTTGGCCATTTCCTAGAAGATATTGTGCACCATATACTTCTATCCCATGATATTCAAATATTGTATGAATGTAGTTCAAAAATGTCCTTCTTGTCAAATCTTCACCCGTAAGATGCATGCTCACCCTGTTCCACTTCGTCCTATGGTGACCATCGGTCCCTTTACCAAATGGGGGATTGATTTCATGACATGCAAGCCTAATTGTCATGGATACATCATCGTGGTTGTTGACTACTTCACTAAATGGGTCGAGGCCTTTCCTACCTTTTCCAACGATGGCACCGCTACTTATCTATTCATATTCAATCACATTATCATTAGGTTTAGTGTTCCTAAGACCATAATGATGGACCATGTGTCCCATTTTCATAAAACTATGATGAACGAATTAACTACCAAGTTGGGTTTTCTCCATGAGAAATCAACACCCTATTATGCTCAAGCCAATGGAAAATTAGAAGACATGAATCATGTCCTAAATACCATGATCTAGAGGATGTTTGGAAAACAAAAAACTAACTGACATATCACGCTATTTTTGGCATTATGGGATTATTGTACCATAGCTAAAACTACCACCATGTTCACACCTTTCAAACTCATTTATGGTCTGGAGGTAGTGCTTCCAATTGAATGCAAAATATTGTCATTGAATCTCACCATAGAACTACTTCCTAACACCTCTGTTGAGGAGGAGAATCTATTGTACTTGGTCTGTCTTGATGAAAAATGTCGTGACACCACCTTGGCCAATGAAACTCATAAGAAACACATCAAATACTAGTATGATCAATCCATTTGTCCTTGTGTCTTTTTGGAGGGTGACTTGGTATTGGTTTATAATTAGGACTATGACATATTAGGTGCCAGTAAATTTGAGCCCCTTTGGCATGGTCCCTACATTGTTAAATGTGTCTTGATGAGAGGGGCCTATGCGTTATTTTACTATGATGTAAATCCCCTTTCGGAGCCTTGCAATGGACTCTACCTTAAAAAGTATTATGCTTAGGCCGTTTGACTATGTGATGCTTTGTACATAGATTTTTTTTTTGGTTTTGGATTTAGAGCTAGATGAAGAATTAAATAAAAGAGAACAAGGAGAAGATTAAGAAACCAAGTAGTAGTAGGCTAAAAAAGAGGTCAAAATGAAGGAGGAATATGCCAAAAAGAATCATGAAGAAGAAGAATCCAAATGGAAACTAGAAACAAAGGAAAAGAAAAAGAGAGAACTGGAGGAAAAGAAGAGAAAGGAAGAAGAAACCTAAAAGGTTGTAGAAGAAGAACAAAAGAGAAAATAACAAGAGAGGAGGTGGCATAAGTAAAGTGACAAAGAAGAGAAAACTAAAAGAAATCAAATTAAAGGAATCCACCCCTAGCACTATAAAAGGGATTACATTGTTGAATTCCCTTTTTAATCCTGGCACCCCATTGAATATAATTCCAATAGGTTTCTCCTATTCCTCATATTAAATGGTAGAATTTGATAATATTGTTGTGTCTCTAGGAGAATATTTTTACATCAAATCAAAAGAGTGATTGATAAAATATAAACAAAAAGGAAAATAATAGACAACACTCCCACGAGGGAGGCATTAAATAAAGTAAATTTATGAAAGTTGGGGCAACATCACCGAATCAATGCAATTGACACAACCTCGGTCCTAAGTGCATTTGTAGGAGCTAAATCAATCAATTTTAGTGAGTTAAAGAATACACTAGATAGTTACAAAGCAAAAATATCAATGTTGGAAGAGAAATTGAGACAAAAAAGGCACAAATGGAGGAGGAATTCAAGAAGTAGGGGGATGAGAAATATCATCTATATAAATTTGAAGTATAATATTTGAGAAAAACACATTTACAAGAGATTGAGTTGACAAAAAAAATAACAACATGAGAAGATTACTCTCTCTGAGTAGCAGGGATTGAAAATAATTGAATATGAACAAAAAATGCAAAAGATAGAAGCACAACTTAAATAAAGCAACAAAGTAACCAATTTCCTTAAGGTTGTGAGAGAATAAGCTACAGTGGCAAACAAAGAGTTGAGGGAAGACCATAAAAAATTCTTCATTGAGTTGAATGACATCCAAGAGTACCAAAAAGATGTGATCAATTTATTTGATCAGCTGGATGAGCTTAAAAACTATTATACCAATATAGAACATGCATTTTATAGAATAGTGCTCTGGAAAGGTATACACAAGGAGACCCCTGCAGACCTTTTCAGGTTCACCAGAAAAGAGAAAGGGGACTAAAATTTTGTTAGACAAATAGAAAAACACCTTCTAGGATGTTAAGGAAACCATAAGAAACACCAACAAATCTTGTGCTAGAATGTATAATTTTGTTGATCATTTGCTACAACTATTTGAAATGTCATTCATAGATGACCTACGTCAAAATGGACCTAGCAAGATAAGGATAACATAGGTATAGGAAAACAAATATAACATTTAAAATTCCATTGAACAACTCATAGAGGTCAGCAAGGAAGTCTTGAGTTAGTACTTGATCCAACCCATCAAATATTCCTCAGTTGAAGATGAATTTGTAAGAAGAATTCACAAGGATCTAAAGAGAGAAGTTGTTGACTGAGTCTATGATGGAGAAATGGAGTCAGAGAAGATGAAAATAAATAGAGTAGGAGAAATAACCAAGGTGAAAGACTCCTAAGTTACATATGTGGAATATATGACTTCAAAAATAACTTCATGCCTTTGTATAGTTAAATAATGTTTAATTGCATTCGAATTGTATAGAAGATAGAAATATTTGAAGCAAAGAGATGTAAATGTAGCATTGGCAGTTAGAAGATATAAAGAGACTCTCTTGTTCTATAAAAGAGAGATCCATGGGAGAGATAAGGACTTTTCCCCATTATGACAATGGATGATACTATTATCTCTCAGGAAATAAAGAGGAAAAGGCATTTTGGCGACCATGGATGTTTTCATTTGTGTATGGGACTATTCTACATATACATTTGTTTTATAAGTTGCTTGAATAACATTGCATGTGAACTATTTACATGTGTGTCATTTGAGCAACTTATTAATTTGTGGATACTAATGGATGCAGTAATGGTGTTATAGGTATAATCTGTAACTATTTATGGTTAATATATACTACACTATTGTTTAATTCTATTATGGTTGACGTGAACTATTTATGTAGTTAGTGAGATAGTCTTTTACTGTATCTATATGTTTAGAAAGGCTCTTGATCAGGATATGTTAAAAATAGAGTAGAATAGATAGTTTTAAGTTTTTTTTAAGTATTTAAAAATAGTTTTAATAAGATATGTTTGGAGGAAAATTCATCCTAATTTTTGTCATCTAAATTCTTAAGTGGCAACTGAGCCCACATGCTCGTCAGAATTTTCCATCCCAAATGAGAGAAAGTCTAATTGGGACTCACCATCGGGCATTTTCCCTTACCTGCTTGACATACCATTCAAACCCGTCAACACCATGTACCTAAGAGACACAGAGAAAACTGCACACTTGGTGAGATGCACCTAAAATGCGTGAACACTATATGAAAAACATATGAGATAGGGAATTATAACAATTAATAATTATTTATTCTCTATTTGTAACCCTATTAAATACTATAATTACTTTATATTTTTTCAAATTAAGGATAAAACCACCACAACATCATGGGTTAACATTATAGTGGGAGCCACTAGCACCAATTTTATCTTCCACCTTAGTTTTAAATAAAATTGTAGCTAAGGATATTACTATTAGTGCTAACCTATGCACAACACTAGGAACTAAAGTCTACGCTACTTCCACTAACCTTAGTGTCAACCTCAACAAAATGACGCTAAACCAAGAACAATTTTTGGCACAATGGTTAATGATATACTAGGTGTTTATAATTCCACTGCTAGCATCGATCCATGCAATATCATCAAGTTTTCATAAAAAAAATGAATAAAATTATACAAAAATTGTAAATGATAGCAAAAATGGAATCTAAAAGGGGAGTTAAAAATAGGGTTTTGTTGTAGTGATTATAGATTATATTCCAACATTAATATTTACATAGATTGAGTTCATCAAGGTAATCCTATCACATGGTCCTTATAATTTTATTTACATAATACATTCCTATCCATTTGCTGGTTAGGACTTGGCCTTGAGATCCAAACTAAGAACCCTTACTAGCATATTTACATCATTTACAAGTGGAGTCATTTATTTTAGCTCACATGTCTTTACTCCCACCATTATAAAATAGTATTTAAAAACTATACGTACTCTGATTAAATATATACCATAGTCCAAACAAGGGTATTATAGTCCTCCCATGATGAATTAATGACTTATACACCAACTCTAGAATTTGGCCTAGATCTCTTGAGCAATTGAAAATATGCATTATAGTCTCACAATGCACTCCAATAAATAGTTAGGGGGTGACACCTAAAGTACATCAATGTCCAACCCAAAATAGGTGGTTGTCTATATATCTCCCAAATAAGAGAGAGAGGTAGGTTCTTCTCATAATAACACTCTATGAAAGGAAACTATGTGATCCAACCCTCTAATATAGTGTCATCAACTAGTCAACACTTGTGAGCATCGTCATTTTGATTTCTCCTTGAATGATAATATAAAGCTAAATGATTATAATATCCATAGACAACCATTGAGACTATCCATAAATCTCATTTAAGGTAATGTGCATAATCTCATTTTTCCAAGGAAACAAAGTTGCAATATGATCTTGTTCATTACATAACTCTGCAAGTTATATTAAAATATGATTTTTGTAAAATCTGAAACAAGGTTTTGAGATATGTGATCATGCAGGAGGCAGGAACGAGGTTTTCAAAAACCTGCAACTTTGATGGATGGTCTCTAATGGTGTTGTAGGTATTTATGTGTCTACTTAGTATTTTCTATTCGGTGGATGGTTTTCCATTTGATGTGTAGGTACCTCTAGGTGACTTCTTTTTATTTAGTGGAGTTTCTGTTAGCTAAGATAATGTTCCTTACAACATTTAACACTAGTATTTATCGAAGTTAGTGCGGCTGGATGGGACACCTCTATATGCCTGAGGGGATCGAGACATTAAATGGCAATGGTGCCATTTAATTTCCATACTACTTCCTAGGATTTGACAGTATCATCAACGATCCTACCTTTCTGACTTTCCTTAATGACCTTTGGAGTTGTTCACTTCTTCTCACTGGTCTAGGGTTCTTATTGGAACCCTTCCCCGAAGCGCTTTCATTGCGGATGCTAGGTGGAGTGGTGAAGAAATATCGAAGTGGGCTCTGATGACGGAGGAGGTTGTCAGTGCACTCATGACTGCGTTTGATGAGGAGGTGTTGTAAAGGGCAGGGTTATTTGAACCATCTATCAGGCATTTACTCCAACATCGACGTGGTAAGGAGACTTTAATATCCTCATTAACGTCGACTTTACTGGCTCCTCCATCCTTAACTAGCATTGTTTCATCACAAGTTTCATCACCTATTGTATATCCTCTGGTCTCTAGTGATCCTACACCTATTTTACAGACTCTGGATACTACCTCTGGCCTGAGCTCTTTTGGAGGGTTTTCTAAGAGTCTAGGAATACCGCTGAAAAGTACAGTTAAGTCTGGTGTGTGGAGACCCTTTGGTGAGAAGCTGTGGCCTCCGAACAGAGTGAGAAGGAAGATGACCCTTGAGGATGATTTGGGGCTCGTGGAAGCTTCTCACCTAGCACTAAATGCTCTGGTTGGGCAGTATTCATACCAACGAAGGTGCACTAATCCACTTTATACCTCGGTAAAGAGCCATTGGCTTCATGTTGTGGGTTATATACCAGAGGTATATTGCCTTCTTCACGGGTGGTGTGTTTTCATTTTTCACTTGCTTGAGAATGCGAATAAGATACTCATGAGTTTATGGCCTTTTGAAGGTGGAAACATTATGCTAAAGTGATGGAGGTTAGATTTTGACCCTGTATAGGACTATTGCCATTTCAATCATTTATGGGCTATTTTAACTAGACTTCCATTAAACTTCTGGATCTATAAGATACTTATGGAAATTAGGAATTCTATTGGGTAGTTCATTAGTGTGGATGAACAAGCGCTTGGTGCTTTAGATAGAAAAATGGGCAAGATCTTGGTTGAGTTGGATGTACACTTAGGGTGACTGGATACCCTTGAGATTCAGTGGAGAGATCATTATTACTCGTAGAGACTGGACTACATGGGCCTTCCCTTTCGCTACACTTTGTGTCGCAGGACGGGTCACTTAAGAAATTCCTGCAGGGGATTTGCGATAGAGGAGGAACCGGAGGATGACTGCCCTCAAAAACTACAAATATGTGATTCAATGAAGGCAACTTATGTGGGATTTGACACTCCCCGGTTTGGGATGATGGAATACCCATCATCCTTTCATATGAACACTCTTACAGGTAAAATATGATTATTTTGTCCTGTATTATATCATTTGTTGACCTCGCTGGAAAGGTTAGTTTTGGATGCTTCTATTTCATATATTGGGATGCATGTTTAGACTCATCTATCCATGTCAATCCTTTAGACCGACATCATGGAATTAGAGCCCATTAGTCCTAGCAACCTGGGAGAACTGACCCTACCAATTACTCTTCCTTCACCTTCATAGGAGAAGACTAGGAGATCCCCTCGGGATTCTTGTTTGCCTCCTGGGACAGATTCACCTGCTACTATTCCTAATAATTTTTCGTTGGTTACTTTAATGAATGAGGAGGGGGGGAAGGATACTCCTATCCTTTCAGTTTTTAGAGAGGAAGAACTTGATGAACATACTCTGACATAAAATTTGGATAACCTAGTTCCACTTCTTTGCGAGGTGGGAGATTTTGTTCCTTTTGATACCTTTCTCGATAAATCTATTATCCCTCCTCCAATTGCTACAGACTTGTCCAGAAAACTGAGGGATGGAATTGAGGGAAATGGGTCCAGTTATGCATGGTCCATAGGCTTGGTATTTGAGACCTCTCCTATCAAGACGAGGAGTGCGAGGAATAAAGTCACACTTTTACTTGTCTTATCTGATGTTGCTATTATTAATATTGGTTTTGATACCAAGGTGCTTAGAGGATTAAGATCCCTAGAACAGAAAAAAATATGATCCTTCTCTCACTCAATGTTAGAGGGGTGGGAGGATCCCTAAAAAATGCCTCCATGCGTAGACTTTTCACTAAAGTTAAGCCTGACATTAATTTTCTTCAAAAGACTTTGGTCGCGGAGGATAAGGCCCATCATTTTATGCATAAAATTGTTCCTAAATGGTATATGTGTGTGCTTAGTTTGGTTGGAAACTCAGGTGTTCTATTGGTGACTTGGGACCCAAAAAATCTCTCACTAGACCCTACTCAGTGTGGTGGGGGATTTTTCTCTCAGGTGTCTCTTTAGAAACTCAGTGTGTTATAAATTTACTAAATGTTTAAGGCTCTTGTTTTCAAAGAGTTTCATTTTGGGATCGTTTGGTATCTAAAGGGATTTTAGCTACTAAAAGTATGATACTTGCAGGAGACCTGAACTTTACCACAGGTGTAGATGAAATTTGGGGACCAACGACACACCGAGATAGACTTGCAAACTATTTTCATGACCTAATCAAGGATAATTCGTTGGTTGATTTGGCTCCAGATGTCTTGGTTCCTACCTGCAGAAACGACAGAGTTGGGGGCGCTTTTATTGATAAACGTTTGGATCGCATCCTTGTTGTGGTAGGTTTGTTTTCTGCAGTTGGGAGGTATCATTCTTGGATGGAGCTTCCTTACATTCTAGATCATGCTTTTGTGATTGCGCAGTTTGATTTGTCTCAGACAAGGGTGGCCTATTTGTTTAAGTTAAATCCAACTTGGTTGATGGATCAAGATTTTTCTTAGATATTGAAAGAGATATGGGGGGGCTCTATTTTCCTGGAGGAAGCGGATATCCAACTAATATTAGTTTGGAAATTGAAAACTTTAAAGTCTAGAATCAAAGGCTGGGTGCAACATACTAGGTGGGAAAAACTTCGCAAGTTGGAAACTATGGAGGAGGACATACGTAGGGGATTTTCAGAGCTGACGAAGGATGGTTTTGACACTGATGCTGAAACACATCTAAAAACTTTGGAAATAGAGTGTAACGACCTTCTAAGGATTGAAGAGGAGCATTGTCTATAGAAATTCTGAGCCACTTGGCTGAAATGTGGCGATCGTAATACAAAATAATTTCATAACTTTTCTAGTGTGAGAAGAAATCATAAACATATTTGGGAAATAGAGGGGGATAAAGACTGGTCCATCCGAAGTCAGGAGGAAATAAAAGATGAGGCTACTAGATACTTTAAACAATTATATGTGATTGATGGATGCAACATCCCGATGGAGCAAGCTAATATAGCCAGACAATATCAAAACTTTGTGACAGAGGATGACATTTTAATTTTAGATAATCCTATTACAAAACATGAGATTTGGGAGATTTTATGCCACTTTGCAAAAGACAAAAGTCCAGGCCTGGACGACTGGACTGTGGAATGTTTTACCCATTTTTTCGATCTAGTGGGTGATGACTTACATAATCTGTTTGAATACTCAAGGAGCAGAGGTAATATAAAAAGGGAATTACATTATACCTTTCTTGTTTTGATTCCGAAGGAGAACTCCCCTTGAAATTTTGGTGATTTTAGGCCCATATCACTATGAAATATATGTTATAAAATAATATCTAAAGTGATTTCCAATAGAATCAAACCGATTCTCTCAAGATATCTATCCACAGAACAATTGGGATTCTTGAATGGTAGACAAATCTTGGATGTCACGGGGAGGACTCATGAATGTATCCATAGCATCAACTCTAAAAAAGAGAAGGGTCTGATTTTAAAATTGGATTTGAAAAAGGCGTATGACTGTGTTAGTTGGGACTTCCTCCATTTAATACTAGCTCAAACTAGCTTTAGTGCGACTTCAAGCTCTTGGATTATGAGTTGTGTGACTAGCGCATCCTTTGTAGTGTTGATAAATGGTGAGACCTCGGACTTCTTCAACAGTGAGCAGGGACTTCGTCAGGGGTGTCCTCTTTCACCCTTATTATTTATACTTGTTAAGGAGAGACTTAGTATTTTATTGAAAAAGAGTCAAGAGATGGGTTATTTGTTAGGGGTTATGGTCTCTAGAGTAGTTAAAATATTACATCTCATATTTTCTGACGATGTACTCATTATGACCAAGGCCTCCATTGAAGAATGGAAGTTGATAAAGATCATTTTGGATCATTTCTGTAGTGCATAGGGTTTACAAATCAATGTTTGCAAATCTACTTTCCACCATTCGGGCCTAGAAGATGACGATATGGAAAGTCTTAAGGAGTCATTTTCTTTCAATTTCTTGGATTTGACGACATGATTCAAGTATATGGGATATTTTACCAAAGCGCAAAAATCTACTTTCAAAGATTGGAGACGGATGCTCAAAAAGTTTGATAAAAGGTTCAAGAACAGGTGTAATCATTGGATAACTTTGGGAGGATGATGCATCTTAGTAAAGGCAGTATTGGAATCTCAGGTGGTTTTTTGGATGGCTCTTGCGAGGGTTCCTACTTCAATTCTTTCAAAAATTCAGAATTTTATTTATGATTTTTTTTGGATGGGGAGTTCGTAAAGACCATGGTATACGTCTTTGTAAATGGATCCAAATTGCCAAACTGAAAAGACTGGGAGTCTGAGGCCTCAAACATCCTTTTCTTTTTAACTGTGTTCTCACAAAAAATTATATGTGGAGGGTTTTGATGGAGGCACTACTACATTGGGCGGAAATTACGACAAAATATTACGATGGTTTAAAATTTCGTCGTAATTTGTTTTTCTTTTTTTGGACAAAATTAATTTTTTTTTTAGGGTCCAACTGTTCCTCGCTTTAGCGACCAAAATTCCACGTTGGTCGTTATAGTGACGAACTTTCATTACCAGAGAACGAATACATGTCACTACGAATACATGTCTATACTGTCTTGACATATCTATTGCACGAAGAAATATAGTGTCTTGACATATCTAGGGTAAATTTGCATGTCCAGTTTGTTGTCCTAGGATGAGATCTCATCATTCAAGAAGTTTAGGAAAAGAGGTGTTTTATGAATACAGGCACTTTCTCCCTAAGGTCCATATGTATCGAAATACCTATAAACATCTTTTCAATGGGAAAGAGGAGAGGGATAAAACCACGAAGAATGACACCACACCTATGGAAGTTGGAATATAACAGATCAAATGTCAATGTAAGTCAATCTTCATCATCGTATGAAATATATTACATTTTTTAATTGTGTTGAATTCTCATGTCTACTGTGTATAATCTAACAATTGTTGTGTTAATTTCATTTAAGTAACATATAGTTGGTCGTCAAGGCATTGATCTGCTTCCATGAGGAATGAAAAGTTTCCTCAAACAATTCAGTAGGTTTCCCTACTATGAGAAACTAGACATAACTCATTTGTTCGACACAATGCATATCGGGAAGAACATAACATAAATGTTGTGGAGAATCTTAGATGGAAGGCGTGACAATTTTTTTTTTTCTAAAATTTGTAGTGACATTCAAGAAGCCAATCATGCAATGCTAAATATTATTGATTTAAATAGGAATAATGGAGTTGATCAAAATAGCCTCCCATGGTTATTTAAATAAGATGAAATCAATGTTTTAAAAGAGCTCATTCGAAAAATTAGATTTCCAACAGGATTTGCTTCAAACATCAAGAATATATTAACAAAGAAAGGTGAATTTGGAGAGTTAAAAACTCATGACTGGCATACCTTCATCAAAGAGCTCTACACGACTACACCTAATCATACCAACGATGTATGTATGTCCATCATCAATGCATAATGTAAACCATAAGCCCTAATTTAGTGGAGTCATCGAAAGTTGCCCCTAGTCTTAGTCGTCACCCTTCATGATAGTTGTCACACAACGATCATTATATTAGAAGGTTGGAGGCATGTGGTCATTGGGATCATGAGGCTTTATAACCCTACAGTAACAAGAGACATTAATTGAACTTTGACTAGATTGAAAGGTGTGTACAATTGGAAAAACTAACAACCCAAAACTAAAAGGGATCAATACATAGACTGTCAATGAGAGGGGATCTCACCGTGGTGTGTAGAAATAGTCCTAGCACCTTCAAAATTATCATTCTCCAAATATATTATACAAATTTCACAAGGAAATTGTACTAGTACTAGACACGGGAAACAATGACCTGTGAATGGGGCTAATGTTGAAATTTTTTCAAACTTTTTCTGAATGCATTGAAATTTGACATGGATAGACTATTCACATGCCTTAATGATATGGGAGGGTTTCTGGACTCAAATTTTGACAGTCATTTAGTCCTTCCCATATTATTTTCTTTCCCT
>JZKD02S2227319.1:58995-75111 GCA_000966675.3 Picea glauca
TATATGGTTTAAAACAAGCCCCTCGAGCCTGGTATCACAGACTGGATACGTATCTCAAAGACAAAGGGTTCAAGAGAGGAACAACTGACAACAATCTGTATATTAAGACAGAGCATAATGATTTTCTCATCGTACTGGGCTATGTAGATGACATCATATTTGGATGTAATAAGGATTCATTGGTACAATGGTTTGCTTCTTCCATGGAGCCTGAATTTGAAATGTCTATGATAGGAGAACTGTCCTTTTTCCTTGGTCTGCAAATTACTCAGAGGCCCGAAGGGATGTTCATTTCTCAAGAAAAATATCTAAGATAAATGCTGAAAAGGTTTCAAATGGAAGATTCTAAACTTGTGGGTACACCTATGGTATATGGATGTAAACTAAGAAAGGATGATGATTCACCTGATGTTGATCAAATATCATATCGATCAATGATAGGAAGCCTTTTGTACATCACAACATATCGCCCAGACATAATGCATGTAGTAGGAATGGTAGGAAGATATCAGGTTGCACCTAAACAGAGTCATTTGCAAGATGTCAAAAGGATATTCAGGTATTTAAAAGAAACAATGACTTATGGTCTGTGGTATCCCAAAAATCAAAGTCTTCAGTTGACTGCTTATTCAGATGCAAATTGGGAAAACTGTGTTGATGAGAGGAAAAGAACCAGTGGAGGAGCATTCTTCTTGGGTGACTCCTTAGTAGCCTGGCTTAGTAAAAAGCAAGGTTCCATTTCTTTATCAACCACAAAGGCAAAGTACATTGCTGCTAGTACCTTTTGCACTCAGGTATTATGGATGATTCAGACACTTGCAGACTTAGAGGTAAAATACACTGCACCAATCCCAATTCATTGTGATAACACTAGTGCCATTAGCATGTCTAAAAATCCTGTCTTCCACTCCAAGACCAAACATATTCCCATAAAATATCATTTTATGAGAGAGAAGGTCACCAATCAGATTGTCCAGGTCCATTACATTCCCACTACAGAACAAATTGCATACATCTTTACTAACCCCCTAGCCAAGACATCGTTTGAATATCTTAGACAGAAGTTGGGTGTCATTTCGTTCCACACCTAAAAGCGTCCATCTTGTTAAGGGGAGTTTTGCGTTGGTTTAATATTTGATACCTCCTAAAATTACTGCAACAGCTCAGGGGGAGCATGTCTCTTCTTTGAAATTGATGTCAAAGGGAGAGAAAAGAGTTCGGATGCCTTTCGGATGCCTTAGTTGCCATCAATGCCAAAGGGGGAGATTGTTGGCAAATGCTTAATAGGTAGAGTATGCTTGTCATTGATGGAAAGTACAACAGTGATGATGGCTTGAGTACAACAGTGATGATCAACAACGCAGTGATATTCAGGAAGATTGAATGATCAAAGGCAATGCAACCAGGCAAACAGAAGATAAGTTCAGGTTGATTGAATGATCGAAGTCCCATAAAGCTTGAGAAGCATTTTTGATCATTGGATCCATTCAAAATTCCCGAAAGAATGAGGGTCATCATATCTAAATGTAGACAAGAAGAGATTGTTGAAGAGGAGGATAGATCTTAGGTGTTAGATCCAAGCGTAGGATCCGACCATCGTTGGATCAAGAAGAACCCGCACATCCTTTAAGGTACAAGGAGAAGCGGGCGTAATCGCGATATGCAAAATTGAGAATTAATCTGAGCCGTCAGATCAAGGTTGAATTTGGACCCTTGATTCCAGTCCATGTCGAGGTTTCGAGGATCGCGTGTTGGAAATGTCAAAGAAAAAATGCAACAAGAATGCCGATTTCGTGATATGTGAAATTGCAATTCAATCACAACTGTTGAATCAAGCTCTGATCAAGACTGTTGATCCCACGCCATTTCAGGATATTGGTGATCGCGACTTGGAGAGTCGAGATGTCTCATCTCTAGACTCACAAAATGTGAAATCGTGAAAGTGCCTTATGCATAAGGCTGTGGTCACAACCCATGGTCACGAGAAGGGAAGGAGTTAGTCCAGATAAGCTCCTTTTCGAAGTTTCTCCTATCATGACTTGGAGTGAAAAGAACATCCATCTAAGGAACAACGAGATGCAAATTCAAGATGAGATCTAGACCATCAATACATCAAAATCCTGGACCATTGATCTGAGCTCCATCTCTGAGTCTCACCTATCGCGACTTGGAGTGATGAGAATATCCATCTAAGGAACAACGAGATGCGAATTCACCATGAGATCTGGACCGTTGATTCATCGAGATCGCAAACCGTCGATCAGGGTCAATGAAGATCATAAGTTCATAGCACCTTTTAGCACAACCTGTGGTCACCGTGTGTGGTCACGTGGAGGAAGGACCTAGTGTAGATAAGCTTTGCATCGGAATTTCGAGGATCATGTATGGGAGTGTCGAGACACTGGATCATACGAATGCCAAAATACCAAAAAGGTGAATTGTCGGTGTAACCGGAGATCACCGCCTGTGGTCATGTAGAGGAGGGAGCTAGATCAGCCAAGCTCCTTTTCGGAGCTTGTGACATGGAGACTCAAGATCTCTCATCACAGAATCTCCAAATTTTGAAAGTGCGAAACGAGTAAATAATGCAAGAACCCATCAGAGTTAATCCAATGATGGAGGTGAAAATGAGCACGATCGGAGGGCTAATGTTGATCTTCACAGTGCAACTGCTATAAATCATTGATGGTTTCTACCAGAGGATGCGAAGAGACTTCTGTGTGATTTCCAAAGGAGCTAAAGAGTTACAAGGAATCTGCCAGTGGAATGAAGATGATTCGTGGAGGAAATTGACAGTTGGATGAGGGTTGGAGCCTGTAACTGAAACAAAAAGGATAAGCTCGACTATGCCATAGAAGATGAAGAGTCTCAACTACCAGAGAGGCTGAGGAATCTCAACATAACACCCAGTGATGCCTAACGCGCAATTGAACTGCTAAAGAAGTTGAAGAGTCGTGATGATGATCACACAAATCACTTGAGATGTGGAGGAGTTGGTGTGGTATGAGCATGCAGAGGAATGGCGAATATTGCATGCACAAGATGCACATAAGATATATATACACGACACAGAGAAGAGAAGCAGTTTATGTTAGAGTGGTTGTGGTTATTGTTGTTGAAGGGGATTCATGTGTGAAAAAGGAGGAGAGTGCAGTAGCTGAATTGAACAGAAGAGGAACTGTGTAGTGAATGGACATGGAACACAGAGACTAAAAAGCAGAAGAATAGACAATGCAAGTCAGGTGAGCAGGAAGGCAGTGAGGCAGACAGCAACGAAATGCAACAGAACAATGATGAGTCTAGTAAGCCATTGTTGAACATTATATCATTGTAATAAGTTTCAGTAGCAAAGATTTATATTTTAGGGTGGTTGGGAGGTGCTAGGGAGGAATGGTGTCCTCAAAGGTTCAAGTGGGTTCTTGAACATAGGGAGTTGGTGCTTCCTTTTAGTTGGTGCTAGAGAAACTAGGGAGTTGGTGCTTCCTTCTAGTTGGTGCTAGACAAACCAGGGAGTTGGTGCTTCCTTCTAGTTGGTGTTAGAGAATCCAGGGGGTTGGTGCTTCCTTCTAGTGGGTGCTAGAGAAAACAGAGAGAGTCGATGCTCTCAGCAAGTTGCAGCTTGCAAAAAATGAGGTTGTAGCCTCATTATGAGTTGGTGCTCATATGTATGATAATGTAAAGAATGTACCGATTACTTACCATATAAAGAAAAAGAGGTTTTTACCCTGTATGGGTTTCCTCAGGAAATATTTGTCTCTGTGTTGCTAAAATATGCGACTGATGCTGAATGTGCCATTGTTTATTTCCCTGCATTATTGTGATCATCATTCAGTGTTTCTGCAAAGATTTTAAAAGAAGCATAATTGTTTAAACAAAGTAACAACTGATTCACCCCCCCCCCCTCTCAGTTGTCCAATAGTTTCAACCTCCTAACCTAACCTAGGCTACCCCTACATACCTCGGCCTACCCTAAACCTAACCTACATCCTAAGCCTAGCAATCCTAGACTCTTAGTGGCCTAATGCAAGACATCTAGACCTAATCTCTATAGCTCCCTAAAGCTACTAACTTGGCACTCAATTTAGGGCTGACATAACTATTACAAAGACAGTCCCACCATTTTAATGCTAGATATAGATTCACTCTAACACAGTCCCCCATTCTTGGAAGTTTTGGGGTGATTAATATATCAGTTGATTTATTGCAATGTCTAGAACAACATACCATTGTAAATGTGTTTGGTTGTCTCCAAAATTACTCTGTATTTTTCATCTAGGGCATTAATTGACTAAATCCAATAACTTATATCATGTTCCTTCTAACTAGATTTAGATACTAAGTTCCATATAAGTTTACCTTGCAATAGTTGTTGTCACCATGTTTGTGTGGGTTTGTTCTTTTGGTCACTTGTTTATTAAATATTTCCTTGAGCTAATGATATAGTTGAACCTGTGACAAGCACACAATTGTAATTATGTTCMHTRTAGTTWASTGMAACTTATAWTCATTTATCATAAATAAGGAAATGATCTTTTTCTTAAATTTGGATTTGAGTCCTAGTTGATGCCATAATTTAGATTTATGTGTTGTGTGGTGATTAATTGTAGAAATGGGAAGAACTTCTTATCATTCAATTGAGTTCATTAATGAGGTGTGTATTGTTCTTGTCCAGACTATGAATAAGATATTTAAAACAATCCAATATCAAGGTTTCTATTCCATTCCACATGCCCTGTGAGTGGAAGGAATGCCCTTTTTAATACTAGAACCCCTTGTTCATCTGATGAATGTGTTCCTTTTTTAACCAGTTCTCTCCATGGTGATATTGTTTGCTTATTATTTCACTATCAATGTCTACCTTTGGTGTCATCGCCTATGTTATCCACTTTGGGAAAGCTCATGTTGCAAAATTTTAGCATATCATAGAAAGTAGATCATTCACAATAGTTCACTACTTGATTGTAATTTTTCATATGGCAGTTGGTCCTCCAAGAACTGGGAATAATCACTATATTATGATATTCATTATTTCTTTGAAAAGAGACTTTTCATTTCTCCAATAAAAGTTTCATTGGCATTCAAAAGGGCATTGGTTCTCATTTATTATGTCTTTATCCTTTCCCAAATTCCATAGTCAAGAGAGATAGGCCATCTATTATTATTCCTATTATACATGTCATCGTCACTGCAAGGATGAAGTTAATGATACTAACATTCAATAGAAGGAATATCAAGGCCTACTAACAAAACAATTTTACCCTACAAATCATTTATAGAAAAACATGAAAATTTCCATGGCCTTGCACTCTAGTTTCAATGCTTCCAGTAGTTGGTGGATGGGTAGTATTTGACCTCTAAGCCTATTGACAATGTGGATGCTCCATTTTTTGGTCCTCATTGAATGACATATTTGTTATTGGGAGCGAATCCATTGAAGACTTCTAAATGTACTTGTGCCTATAGAATGCCAACATGGGTGACTGCTCATGCTCCATCTGTTAATATTATGGTAGTTGTGGGAGGTATTTACCTCCATGTGTGAACCTAACGAGAATAGAAGAATACAAAAAGAAAGAGAAAACCCTAATGAGTTGGATAATAACCCTATAAGTCTTATCGACTCAAAAAGATAATTTATATTAGGTTATTAGCCTCCAAGAGAAGAAGTCGGTTAGAAATAATAATAATATACTAAACAGACACATATCTAGAAGGAGAAGTCAGCCCCAACAAATCTGGTAGAACCACTATAAATACAGGGCACCGGTTCTCATTTGACACATCTCAGAATTGCAAAGAGCAACTGATGTGCACTGCAGTTCCCAGTTTGGTGCACACATGTGGAGGAGAGCTACAGGTGCAGCTGCTACAACAACCAGTTTCAGTATTGGCTTGGACTATATCTTGGCTAGGGTTTGGACTATCTAATCAACTATTGTTGGTGTGCTATCCTTGGAGGAAGGTGCACTACACCTTGTTTGGATATCTAGCCTAGGGTTTGCTTCCAAAGTAATTCTCAGTCAAGGTTAAGGTTCTTAGAGGGTGGCTTCGGCCTATGGTTGGGTGACGAGGGTATCGTCAATGGTAAAACGAGCACACGATATTCTATATTCTAACAGGTTATGGGCACACACCTCCTTCATTCAGTCTAAATGATGGAAGGAAACATAGCCGCTAGGATATTGAGCTTGCTAAGGAACTACCGCTAGGGTTACTAGCAAAAGCAGCTTCCAAGACACTCCCGCTAGGGTTACTAGCAAGAGCAGTTGCAGAAACCCTAATCCTCTCATTGAGGCACCTTAAGTGAAGAGATTGACCCAATATTTAGACAGATCAATGCGCCCTAGCCTAGCACATCTCCTGGTGCTCTCAGCAAGCCAAGACATGAAGTTTGAATTTCTGGTCAAATCTAGGGTTTGACCAAGTCAAGAAAGCCATGACTAACTCTATGAAGTCTAAGAACAAGTTAGATGGAGCCTCTAACTTCAAGAGTGGAATATAAGGATTGACCTCATCCTTGCCAAGAATAAAGTGTTGGATATCGTGAAAGGAAAGATCGTGAAGCCAGAGTTTGAAGAAGGAAAAGAGAAGGAACCACATAACGTTGCAGCTATGGAGAAGTTCAAAGATGTTGACAACCATGCCATGAGTATCATAGTGGATTCTATAAAAGACCACTTGATACCCTACATCTCCCATCTTGACTCATCAAAGAAGATGTACGATGCCCTAACAAATCTCTTCTCAGTCAAAAACATCAGACAAGTTATGAGTCTAAAGAATGAGCTCCGTGACATAAAGATGAATTAGGATGACAACATAACATCATACTTTGTAAGGATCTACCAGTTAAGAGATCAACTACAAGCTATTGAAGAGATCACTTCAGAGAAGGAATTGGTGAACATAGTACTGAATGGTCTTCCCAAGACATGGGATGCATTTTCCACAAGCATGAAAACAAGGAAGGAGTATCCGAAATTTGACGAACTTTGGACTTGTTGTGCTCAAGAAGAATCAAGGATCAATACAAAAGAGAAACCCCAAAATAAGTACGATGATCAAGCTTTCACAACAAGATTCAAGAACTTCAGGAACAAAAGGAAAGTTGGTTCGAGGAGGAATCCAAATCAAGAGAAAGACATTTTAGAAGTACAATGCTACAAGAAAGTATGGTCACTACAAGAATCATTGCCCCGAGCTAAAGAAAATGAAGGAGAAACACAAAACATCGATTAATGAAGAAAAGGAACCTACAAAGAAGGCTAAGCAGGATGAAAGAGACTTCTTCTTCTAAAAGGTAACAACACTCTTCTTATTTCTTGTACATATCTTGTTTGCATCGTCTCTGTACATATCTTGTATATCTATCTCTTGCAAAATAATATGTTCCAAGAAGAACTATATCTCTGGAAGAACAAACAACATGAAAATGGATATCATTAGATAATACACATGAAAGGATGAAATACAAATCATGAAGAAGCTATTGCAAGATAAGATGAGTCAATCATGAAGAAACTTAGAAGAAGCAAAGGAAGAAAAGAAGTCAACAAATCGAGAGGAAATTGGAAAAAGACTCATGACATTTTGTAGAAGACAACAAGATGAAAGCGTGGACTTTGTTAGACAAGAGAGCCAATTATATATTACAGAATATAATAAGTATGCAGATAGAAGCGTGGACTCTGTTAGACAGAGGGATCCGATTATATGCACTCTTACATGAAGCAAGGGTTAGGAGGGAGCTAACCTATGATCCACTAAAGATGATTAAGTATATATATATATATCCATGGTAGTAACCATGAAAGACAGTACGTGTTCAGTTCAACCGCAGAAGAAGACTTCTTCGAAGAGAAGCCTTAAAGTATTCTTGATTGTCCATCCAGATCCATGATCCTATGATGAAATGAAGAAGTAGAATCTCTAGGGCATGGAATCTATAATAAACTCCATGGACCCAAGAGATAAAGAAAAACATGAAGAAGAACATGAGGATTCCAAGAAATAAAGAGGAACCAGAACAATTGGTCATTGTATCAAGAATCACAAGATTACTAGCCTGATATGAACTCACTAAAAGAAATCAAGCAGAAGAACTGAAAGTCGTGATGAAGAATAGTGTATGGAAGACTTATGGATGAAAGCATTGCGATATCTAGAGCTAGAGGTTCTCCCAGATGGAGGGAGAAGACTATGATAATTACTTGTTCCAGTACACATATCACTACATGAGTCATTACATCATCCGCAACATCCATGAGTTGGAGTTATACATCAGATGAATGCAAAGAATGTTCTCTAGATAAATTGAATAAAGAGCATATGAAGAGCAATCTCAAGACCTTAAGGCATACCATAAAGAGACTCATGTATGCATATAGAAGAAGTTAACTTGGTGGAGAACCTCCAGTGGATAGCAGAAGCATGGTGAAGATTTCCTATAACATCAAGATGACTACTCAGTAGATCAGATCTCATGATGACAGAAGAAGTGCCACATAGATATGTTCCAGTTTTCCAACTATGATATACTCTATTGTTCAGATCTACATGAAGCCTTCACAATGTTCCAGACTAAAGTACATTTGAAATCAAGCATTACATTATCCATAATGAAGTCCAGAAAGGAGAAAATGATTCTCCAATACATATCTCCACAGTTGAGCAAATATTTTGGTAAAGCTTCTATCCAAGATGAAAGAGTTTCCATACTCAAGCTAGAGCTCATGGAAACAACTTCCTTCTTATTGAAAAAGGAAGAAATGACTCTCCAAGTTAGGAGGGAGCACTAACAACATTATTGAAGACATTCATCTTTAAATTTGAAAAATAGTCCATCTTGGACACATGCTTTCCTGTTCGGAAAGTGGATTGAGACTTCTGACAGACAACCACTTTCCATTGTGGTTAACATGGGAAGTAGTCTGATTGTTGATGTATCATAGACAATGAATTTCCATTGTGGTTAACATGGGGAGTGGTCTAGGGAAGTCTCTCTTCTTGAGGGTTACTCAAGAAGACTGGCTCACCTCGCCAGACAACGATTTCTCATTGTGGTTAACATGAGGAATGGTCCATTTTGGAGGTTGATGTAGGACAATATTTTCCTCTTGTGGTTAACAGAGGAAATGGTCTGGATAGTCATTCCTTAGGGTTTATAAATTCTCTCCAGGGTGCACTTTGATTAGTGTAGGAGGAATGGCCCAAGGTGGGGAATGGTCAAGGCTCAACAATTAGGGACATACATTCCTTAGGGTTTATACATCCTCTCCAAGGTGCACTTTGATTAGTGTAGGAGGAATGGCCCAAGGTGGGGAATGGTCCAGGCTCAACAATCAGGGACATACATTCCTTAGGGTTTATACATTCTCTCCAGGGTGCACTTTGATTAGTGTAGGAGGAATGTCCCAGGGTGGGGAATGGTCCAAGCTCAACATTCCTTAGGGTTATACATTCTCTCCAGGGTGCACTTTGATTAGTGTAGGAAGAATGGCCCAGGGTGGGGAATGGTCCAGGTTTAGAAGACAGGAAAATTATTCTTCCTTGTTTGAGAAGAATAGTCCAAATATCTCATTATTCTAATCTAAGGCAGATATTCTTTCAGAGCTCACAGATGTGAGTGAAACATTGGCCCAGATGATTCAGTTTATATCATAACATTGTTTCTATGTAGTTTGCTATCATATGTTTGTTATGAATTCTATCTGACAGTAGATGTAGACTACTATGGTGGATACGTTCCACTGTTTGTGAGGCAGATATTATTTCAGAGCTCACAGATGTGAGTGAAATATTGGCCCAAATGATTCAATTTATATCATAACATTGTTTCTATGAAGGTTTCTATCAGATGTTTGTTTTGAAGACTGTATGACAGTAGATGAAGACTAATGTGGTGGATATGTTCCACTATTCGTGACTATACGTTGTTGATCAAGTACTTGTGTGTTACTTGGTGTGGTAGTGTACCATTGGATTGTAGTTATGTACTACTATGGATAGACACAGTTGTGTTCTATTTTTATTCTAATTGTCATCAAGACTATCAACAGTTTATTGGAGATCATCATCGTCCAGACGAATGATGAACAAAGATTTTCCAGATGGAAAACGGTTCAAGAGAATTTACTCTTCTAGATTATAAGAATGGCTCTTGTATCACTCTATGGTATGAGTGACTTATCCAACATCATGTCTAATTACTCAGATGTGCTCATGATCTAGTCATGAGATAGTCTAGACGACTATATTGATGCTATCGGGTAAATGGTATGTTTTTGTTCTCAAGAACATTACTTGTAATACCTCCCTAGCTAGGAGGGAGTGTTAATATTATGGTAGTTGTGGGAGGTATTTACCTCCACATGTTAACCTGACAAGAATATAAGACTTTGGAAAGCAAGAGAAAACCCTAATGAGTTGGCTAATAACCCTAGAAGTCTTGTCGGCTCAAGAAGATAATTTATATTAGGTTATTAGCCTCCAAGAGAAGAAGTTGGCCAGAAATAATAATAATATATTGAAAAGACACATATCCAGAAGGAGAAGTCGGCCCCAACAAATCTGGCAGAACCACTATAAATACAAGGCACCAGTTCTCATTTGACACATATTAGAATTGCAGAGAGCAACTGGTGCACACTGCAGTTCCCAGTTTGGTACGCACGTGTGAAGGAGAGATGCAGGTGCAGCTGCTACAGCAACCAATTTCAGTATTGGCTTGGACTATCTCTTGGCTAGGGTTTGGACTATCTGATCAACTATTGTTGGTGCGCTATCCTTGGAGGAATATGCGCTACACCTTGTTTGGATATCTAGCCTAGGGTTTGCTTCCAGAGTAATTCTCAGTCAAGGTTAAGGTGCTCGGAGGGTGGCTTCGGCCTATGGTTGGGTGACGAGGGTATCGTCAATTGTAAAATGAGCACACAATATTCTATATTCTAACACCATCTTCTTTACATGTCATTGTAGCTTCCAAATTTCAACTTCTTGTTCCTTGGATTTTTCTCTTAGGCATTGATTTTCCACATATAATAGGAATTCATTCGATTTAATAGTTCCCAACTACTTCGTAAGGGAGGTCTGCTGCTGTGAAATATCTTCCACCCAATGCTCTAGATTCACCTTTCACAATTTGAGGCTCGATATTAAATCCCCTAGCATGGATTGAGACTCATCACATTGGTGCTTACATCTAGAAATGACAAGGTAAATTGGATCACTGGTATTGACCATTAGGGGGTTGAATCCAGTGCCAGCTCCGTGGTACATAATGCAAGTATGCCTCTGTAGCTTGCTAGTCTGGGCTTATTCACAAGGATTATTTTAGGGGCTAAATTTCTCTCATGGGCTAATTTTCCATCGGTTTTCCCCCAAAAGGATTCGCTATTCTAAAAATTATTCTCCCAAATTCTATAGGATAAAATTATTTTACCTTAAAAATCGCCAAAATTTTATACAAACTATATAAAATACTTAGAAATTTGAATATTTAAAAAAAAACATCGTCAAACATTTGATAGTTGGCATATGAAGGATTAGTAAGATTCGCCAAGGTTTCTACATTTTAAAATAAATTTCCATCCTTAAAATCATCCTTGCTTATTCATGTGTGAATGGCATATTTTTTTTTTTTTTTAAAACACGAACATTCGTCTCTCTAGAGACGAACATGTTCTTCCCTTGTATAACCATTTGGTCCCAAAGTATGTAACTTCATCTCTCTAGAAACTACCTTTTCATCCATCATTTGATATTTTTATTTTCAGGGTTGGTCGGTCTAGTGACTAATCTTCATCGTTCTACTGACTAATTGTGGTTTATTGACTAAGTTTGCCAGGGTTGTCTTGGTCGCTCTTGCGACTAATATTAGCCATTAGACCAACTAACGTTCATCACTAGACTGACTAATTATGGTCGCTAGAGTGACCACGGTTATGTTTTCCTTAGAGATGCTATCAAGGCTTGTGACTAAAGTTGGTCGCTAGATCGACTAATCTTGGTCGATGGACCGACGAATGATAAATTTTCCCTATTGTGAATAGGATTCTTTTCTCAGTCGCTAGAGCGACGAAGATCCATGTGTGGTCTCTAGGCTGATGAATTGATTCTGACGAAAAAAAAATCATCTTCATCGCAACAACGACCCTATTCCGACGAAACTTCGTCGCTACTTCATCGCAAAAACATTCAAATTTAGTAGTGAGGATGGGATATGGCACCGTTTGATCAAATACAAATATATTCCATATACCTCAGTGGCTACTTGGCTTAGATGTGCTCAAGTAACTCAACCATTGGCATCTAAATTCTGGAAAATCCTGATGAAATATTTGTCCCTCATAACTCATTAGCTGAGATGGAAGCCTTGAGGGGGTGAAACGATCCTTATTGGAATAGATAAGATACTTGGAATTGGATAAAATTCCTTCCTGCCAGAGGAGCTATTATTGGTGTTGATAAATCACAATATTTTCTATTTGTTTCAAGCGAAGGTGAAGTCATCAAGGGGATTTATTATTTACCAGTGAAAGTCCAGTGAGGATCTAGGACTCACTCGAGACTTAGCTCTGGAATGGGTAAATTATACAAGGGAGCTCATTAGTTCGGGGATTCATCTGCATCTAGGTGCGGATATATTACTGTGGATGGGAGGAGATCAGTCAGGTTCCATGTCAGCTGAAAATGTTTATAATTCTGTAGGTAGCTTTGGCCACTACAACTATCGAACTGGCCCAAACAAATTTGGTCCTAGGATTTGGCATACAAGTTAAAACTATATTTATGGTTAGTATTGGAAGGTAATATTCTTACATGGGATTCTCTTCAAAGAAGAGGATGGAACAGTTCGAGTATTTGTACCCTTTGCTTCAGGGACGCAGAGTCCATCACTCATCTGTTTGTTGATTTCCATTTCACTCGTTCTTTGTGGATTTATTTACTCGACCTTTTTAAAATTACTACATCCTAGGGTGGTCGATCCATAAGTAACTGTATGGAAAAATGGAATAAGACGGAAAAGTATTGAAATTCCTCCGAATTATTGTTTGTGGCAACTGTGGTTAGAAAGGATCAAGTGTATTTTTTATAGTATTTCTCCCACATTTCTAAGGGTCAATATTCAAGTTAGGAGAATGATGGATATTGATAGTAGAATAGACTATGATAGGAACCATATCAGGATCAGGAAGACTCCAGATATTACCTTGGATACTGTATGTTGGTTTGATGGAGCTGATCAAAGCCAAGGATTACTTAGTGGAGCTGGGGGCATTATTAAAAATTTAGGTAACTCTTCCTATAGGTGGACTTTAAATTATGGGCAGGGTACAAACACCAGGGAATAACTCCTGGGTTTTTGGGATTCCTTAACTTTATCTTAGAGATTAAACATCACTCAGTTACATGTTCCGGGGGACTCAAAGATTATTATAGATTGGATCAACCACAACTACAAATTAAAAGTATCTAATCTTTTGGGCTGGATGAAGAAGATCAGAGAACTGACTCACTCTTTCGTATATCAAATTTGAACATATCTATAGGGAAGAAAACTCGGAGGTAGATACATTGTCAAAACTAGTCCTATAGGTCCCAGAAAGAAAGATTTATTTCAACAAATGGCAAGATGGCCATGAGGCCCCCCCACTCTCATTATGCCTCTATATTTGATCTCTTTTGTAGAGGGTTGTACTTTTTTTTCTCTTTTTTTGGGTCCTGCCTCAATCTGTATGTAATTGGTGAGTTACATCTATTTTTGGTGATCTGGCCTATTTTAGATCAGTTTGTTGTTGGAGGGAGGCAACCCTTGTCTCGTGCCACATATCTTATGTGGGGGCGATTATTATCAGTACTATGGTATTTCTATGTATCCCATTATGGATCTGATCTTTTTTGGTCACTTATTGTAAATATGTGTGGAAGATGGCACTATTAGACTTGTATGTAACTTGTGAACAACATATATTAATATATGGTGAAATTTTCTATTGGAATTTTTTTTTATATTAAAATATATAAAGAATGAAATATTTTTTTTCTTGTTAAATCAAACATTCAAAATTAAATATACCTGTAATCGAATAATTTTTTTCACAAAATAGCTTCATCATGGACCTTCTCACTATTTGACGTATGGGTAGTATATGGAGTCGATGCACTACCTCTCTAAATATCGTTGGGTGTCCCCACATGACTAAATGGTGGGGTCTTTGTAAAAGTAAAGAAAATAGTTTTCATAACGGTAATAATTCATGTTTGGTTGTAAGTAAAAACAAAATTATTTGCATAGACCCATCCTCTCATGGGTCAAAGCTGCGATGATGAGATTACTAGGAACATGATCTTAAGACTATCTAGAGCTTTGGGTAGAACTCATAAACAACATACACTTGGGAATAAATCTAAAGGAATATTCATTAAGAAACCAAGACAAATTAAATAGATGTATGTTATACCCCATCATTCAATTAGTTTAAATTAAAAAAAAAAAACTAACTAACATGTTTATGTTGTTGATTTTATTTTCCACTTTGTAATGACAATTATAAATGATAACATTTATTCTTGTTAGTACAAAGTGGAAAATAAAAGCTACAACATAAACATTGTTGATTCACTACTCTAAACTAAACTAAAAAATTAAAATAATATATTGTTTTTTATGCTACCAATGTTATCTTCAACTAAGTTATCATTCAATTAGTTTAAATTAAAAAAAATTTTGCTAGGTTGTATAACATCTGTGAGTGATGTTAGGACCAAAAACTCTTTTACAACGTCTCGTGTGGGGGTAAGATCAATGGCCTTTGGTGTGTATTTCAAAGAATCCCACTAAAATGCAAGGAGTGGTCTTTGTTGAGAGGGAGAAGTGATAGTGCCATGGGATGGGAAAGGGGGTCCGTCCGTGGAAAATAAAATCTACAACATAAACATTGTTGATTCACTACTCTAAACTAAACTAAAAAATTAAAATAATATATTGTTTTTTATGCTACCAGTGTTATCTTCAACTAAGTTATCATTCAATTAGTTTAAATTAAAAAAAAAAAAAACTAACATGTTTATGTTGTTGATTTTATTTTCCACTTTGTAATGACAATTATAAATGATAACATTTATTCTTGTTAGTACAAAGTGGAAAATAAAATCTACAACATAAACATTGTTGATTCACTACTCTAAACTAAACTAAAAAATTAAAACAATATATTGTTTTTTATGCTACCAGTGTTATCTTCAACTATGTACCAATAAATTGAATTTTTGATGAATTATTTTCAATATTTTGTGTATTACCTAAGGATGAAAATAAACTAGAAACATTTCTACTTATCAATACAAGAATGAAAATATATCCAACAACGTAAACATTGTGAGATGATTACTCTAAACTAAACAAACTACAAAAAAAAAATACAACGTACAACATGGTTGACTTTATTTTCAACCATGTATTCATAAATCATTTTCAATCCTTCATGTGCTACGAGAGGATTGAATAAATCTAGAAGAATTTGTTCTTATTGATTATGGTAGAAAACAAAACCAACAAATTAAACTTTCTTTGTTGATTGATTAGTGTAAACTAAAAAACCTAGAAAAAATACTGGCAAAGTTTACACTGCATATTTTATCTTCAACTATGTAGTGACAAGAAGGAATGCCTTTAGATCATTTTCAATTCTATGTGTTCTATATGAGGTTTTAAAAAAAAAGGGCAATATTTTTTCTTGTTTTTACATGGTTGAAAATAAAATTGGTAGCATAAATGATGTTTATTGGTAAAACATATATTAAAAAAGGTTAAATTTTACAATTTATGTTCGATAAAAAGAAGAACCTACCTCTTTATATAAACATGAAGGTGTTGATGTGGTGGATTAGTATTAGTCCATGTGTGCATAAATGATGGATCTAGAGTTTCAATGTATTATACATTTGAAAGGAGAAACACACCTGCCATTGACCTATTGATGTTTTTATAATTTTTCAAGACCTTGATCAAAATTAGGATCATGGTCAAGATTTTAACCTTAAATTGAGCTCCAACACTTAATCAAGGTTTTTTCCCTTGATCAATGGATTATTTTATCCCTCTTTCAGGGTCTA
>JZKD02S2227319.1:75144-101107 GCA_000966675.3 Picea glauca
GGGGAGGTGATACCTTGATCAAGTGTCCACTCGAAGTCTTTTCACCCTCTTCTCTTACAAAAAGAACAAAACAACTCCATGGACACATCTTGTGTTCTTGTAGTGATGCATAGGCTATAAAAAAGAAGAAGAAGATAAATGTGTAGAGTCTTTTGATGATGATGATGATGATGAAAATGGACCAAAATTATCGTGATCATCACTTAATGAGTTTTCATGATTATGATGGATAAGTTTCTTCATCATCCATATGCTATTGTAACTGTCACTTATTTTTTTATTTGTTATCCTTCTATATCATATATGTACAAGAATTATTGCATATAAGATTGTGGTTATATTTTAGGGGTTACAAATTCATGTATTTGGATTAGTAAGAAAGTGTGTCGATTAAACATGTCTCTTACAATGTGTTCCTTTTGTGTGTGTTGAATGTCTTGTTATGTATCCTATCATGCTTTATGCTTGATTTGGAGATGTCATCATCCACCTCAGTCTACATGGGATATGTTGATGGTGCCAAACATAGTACCCATAATATAGATTCCACTACTTGGGTGATCTTCTCACCCACTGATGAGATGGTGAGTTTAGGAGGTGTCTACCTTGGTCATGCAACCAATAACATCACAAAATACAGTGTTGTCATTGGACTTTTTCTGAGGTGCTCACCCTTGGCATCCATCATTTCATTGTCAGGTTGGAATCTTATCTTGTGGTCTCCTAATTGAATCACACCTATAGTGTCAGAAATCCTACATTACTACGTAAGTATTTGAGGGTGCATCTTATTGAATGGTACTTTGAGTACATCGAGTATTGCCATGTTCTAAGAGGATCTAATTCATTGGATGATTCATTGGCTAATTACGTGTTAGAATGGTATTTGTCTTATTAGTTATGTCATATAGCATGTACATACATAAACATGGATTGCCAATCACATAATTAAACATCCATAAGTAGCAGTTGAAACACACACACACAAAAAAAAAAAAAAAATTGTGTTACATCCTTCAAAATGAGGTGCATATACAAAATTAGGGATTTACTGGCCTCCTGATACAAGAACTGTAGACCAATTAATAATCACATAAAGTACAAAAATTGGGATGCCATCATCTAGTCATCCCATTTTTGACTACCATGGTAGAAAAATATTGCTAGAGCCACCTTCTAGAGAAGTTGGTGAAAGGGGAAATATACTCCTTTTGTGTGTCGCTATAGATGCAAAGACATCACATCCTTTGAAAGGGGGGACTCCCATAGTCATCCCCTCTAAATTTCGTTGTACATGAAAGAGGTCCCCAATATCACCATCTCCTACCCACTCCTATAACTCCTCCTCGTTGCTCTGGTGACAATATCGGTGCCACCCTTATGGATTCTCCAGTCCTACATCTATGGCAAAAACAAAGTCATGTGAGTCATATTGAACCCATAAAAAAATTATGTATCTTAAAAATCCAAAAACAATGAAATATATAAAATCCAAAAACACTTTTACCAAGAGGTCCCCATGCCTCTCCTGGGGGGAGGGGAAGCTTTCAATCTTGCTACAAGTTTGTTTTTGCATAAGGAAATTCCTCTATCCCAATGACATGATGACACTATTAGGGACCTAACCCCTCACTTAGGTAGAATGATATATTCTGATGTAATAAAGGTCAATATTAATAAAGCCTAGAAATAAGGAAGAATAAGTCGAATGTAAGAAGACCTAATAGAAGCCTCCACTTCTAGAAGGATCTTCATTTAGATGGTTCTTTTGATAGACATATTTAGTATAAATAGGAGTCGAGGGTATGAGAAATTTTGTCTTGGATATTATTTTAATAGAGATTTTCTCTGCCGGAGGTTGCCCCCTCGAAGAGGCAAGCGAACATTGCTTCAGTAATCAAAGTGTTGTTTATAGTGTTATTCTGGTATCATTTTGGTATTATTGTGGTGTTGTTATGGATATATTGTTGTTCAACTGCCATTTCTAGAATTTTATTTATGTTCTGCATACTTTTTATATCTGGAATATTACAAGTGGTATCAGAGCACTTTCCTCGGTAGAAAATTGTGGGTTAATTTTTTTCAGGGTAGAGACATATTCTGACGTCTTTAGGCTACATAGATCTGATGTTACGCGCATAAATCCATGGTCGAGGATTAATACACATAGGAAATACAAGTGGTACTTAAGAGCACATCTGTTGGCCACCCTTGAAACCCCTGTTGGTACCCCTTTGAGTGGTAGCGCATCAAACAACACCTATATATGAATCGACCTAGATTTCCTGAATCCCTCTTTAGATAAACCGATAAGCCACTCAACTACTATAGTGCCACTAAGAAAAACACTCAGGAAGATACTCTCTAGTACCTGGTTAGTCGAGTAGTATGGCTAAGGGTATGGTCTAGCCTCCTTAGTTGGTTCTCTGAGATATTGGGTCGAGTAATATTGTTGGACTTGACATGTATATCAGAGGGATATAACACAGGGAAAACCATTTTCTGTAGAACCTTTGAATACCTAACCTTTGGGGATGGAAACAAAAAAAAAGAAGACAAGATCTATTGTCGCTCAACTGTCTTCCAGTTTCCAAATCTGAGTTGCCAAATCACTACACATTTCTTCCTGGTTAAGCATTTCGGAATTTCATCAGTGCAATATTCTTCAGACCGAAGTATAACTCTGCAGGTGTAAAAAAAAAATTCTGGATTTTGTGGCACCATTATTTGAGACCTATTCCATTGGATTTATCTCTTTGCCCTTATCACATTCATACCTATCATTTTTCAATAAATTTTTTGACCCCACCCACCCCTTTTCGGTTCCCTCTTCATCATGGCCCATACCCGTAGCCAAGACTTGGAAGCTCGCTTCAATACCTTTCAATCTAATTTCATAGAAACCCAACAAGAAGTGAGACAACTCAGTGCCAATATTGCCACCATCAATAAAAACATGCATTCCTCCATCGTCTCCTCAATCGAGGAACTCAAAGCAGACCTCAAACAAGACATTACTACCTAGCTTGAATCTGTTGCTTCGATGATTTTCACTAAGATGCATATCCCTGCAAATCCCCCTTTATCTGACCCACCTTTGCATACTAAAGCTGAAACTTCCACTCATTCCCATAATTTTCAGCCCTATCACTTTCAGCGTGACCTACGCCTTTTGCATGTGGATGTGACCAAATTTGATGGATCCGATCCCACTGGTTGGGTAACTCAAATGGAACATTATTTCTCTTTGTATGACATTATATATGAGTTGGCCAAACTCTGGTATGGTGTTCTTCATCTAGATCAAGAACATTGGTAATGATGGCAATGGAGAATTTTTTTTCGTCAAGGGTATGTTGCTTGGACACACTTTGTGGTAAATCTTTATGAATGCTTTGAAACTGACACCAACCATTTAGGTCGTTTGAAAAAGTTGAAACAATATGGCACAGTGGAAGACTTTATATCTTTTTTTGAGCAACTGGATTTTCGTACAGAGGGCATGTTTGATGCTTTTTTTCGAGAATGTTTTATCAGTGGCCTCAAGGATGAGATTCGTGCCCATGTCCTAATGGCTCGTCCTCAGAGTTGGGTGGAGGAGAATGAAAGAGATAAGGAAGCACAACATGTTGTCTCTTCTCAAAACCGGAAACCCTCCTTTATTCCTCACACTAAACTTGTAAATCCCACTCTTTCTACACACCAACTCAAAGGCCTTTGTTATAATTGTGATGAAAAATATTTTCTGGGACACAATTGTACAGAACAAAATATTTTTATGGCCATCTCGAAGGACGTTTCGAAAGAGAGCTCCCCTTGTGTCTATGTCACTTGAACCCATTGAAATAACCCCTCCCTTAGACCCTCCCGAAGTCGAATCGGTCATTTACCTAAATGATCTCACTGGCTTCTCTTCTCACCAAACCCTCAAGCTAATTGTCTACACCAAGCATAGGAAGGTCATCATTCTTGTTGATAGTGGAAGCACCCATAATTTTATTCATCGTCGTATTGCCAAAGAAACCAATTGCTATATTTGTGCAGTCAATAATTTCCAAATCATGATTGCCAATGGTGGGTCCATGAAATTTGGAGGGCGTTGTGAAAATGTGTGTCTCCAAATTGGTGACTACCACCTGAAATCTCGTATGTTTTCTATCGACATGAGAAATTTTGAAATTTTGTTGGGTGCAGATTGGCTAAGAACTTTGGTTCCCATTCTCATGGATTTTAAGGAATTAACCATGTAATTTGACTAGGAGGGCCAACAATATAAGTTCCAAGGCATCGTCGTCATTTCCCCTGAGATCATTAGTTCCCATCGCATGGAAAATATGCTAAAAAAAGGTCATTCCAGTGTTATTTCCCAACTCTATGCCATACAAGCAACTAAGACACCCTTTGTGCCATAGGACCTCCAATCCATCCTCTCTAAACATCAAGTGGGTTTTTCCACTCCCCATGGATTTCCTCCTTCCCGTGGTGTTCATGATCATTCCATTCCCCTTGTCCCAGGAATCCTTCCTCCCAATATCTGTCCCTATCGTCTCCCCTTTTCCCAAAAAAATTAAATTGAAAAAATGGTTCAAGAACCACTTAACACAGGTGTTATCTTCCCTAGTATGAGCCCCTACTCTTCTCATGTGGTCATGGCCCTTAAGAAATAATGTTCTTGGTGCATGTGTCCTGACTTCCACACCCTCAACAAACTCACCATTAAAGACAAATTTCCTATTCCTTTCATTGATGACCTCTTGGATGAATTGAGTGGTGCCCAATTATTTACTAAACTTGATCTACATTTTGGCTACCACTAGATCTGTATGAAAGACGCAGAAATTCCTAAGACTACCTTTAGAACTCGTGAGGGCCACTATGAGTTTTTGGTCATGCCCTTTGGATTGTGTAATGATCCCTGCACTTTCCAAAGCCTCATGAATCATGTCTTCCATCCTTTTCTTTGTCATTTTGTCTTAGTTTCATTTGATGATATACTCATCTATAGAAAAACCTGGACAAACCATCTTGCTCATGTGGAGTGAGTTCTCCATCTACTCTCTTAGCACCAACTTTTCCTAAAACAATCTAAATGTGCTTTTGGCTGCTCAGAAGTCGAGTACTTGGCTCATCTTGTTGGAAAGGATGACATCAAGGTGGATCCTAAAAATATTGAAGCTATGCAAGACTGGCCTTACCCAAAGACTCTCAAAATCTTGCATGAATTTCTAGGCTTAACAAGTTATTATCACAAGTTTATTAAGAATTATGGAAAGATTGTAGCCTCTCACTGCACTCCTTAAAATGAATTCTTTCACTTGGACTCCAACAACTACTCATGCTTTTCAAACCTTGAAGATGGCCATGTGCACCACTCCATTCCTGGCCCTTCATGATTTCATAAATACCTTTTTCCTAGAATGTGAAGCTTCAAGGAAAGGAATTGACATTGTCCTTATGCAAGAGGGTCCACCTTTGGCCTTTACCAGTAAAAAATTGTCTGAATGAAACTTGGGAAAATCAATATATGAAAAGGAAATTTTGGCTATTCTGCATGTCGTTGATCTTTGGAGCTCTTATCTATTGGGGAAATGCTTCCAAATTAAGATAGATCAACAAAGCCTCAAGTATTTTCTGGAACAACGCATTTCCTCCCCAGAGAAACAAAAATGGGTGACTAAACTCTTTGGATATGATTATGAGATCATTTACAAGAAAGGCAAAGACAATGTGGTTGCAGATGCACTTTCCTGAAAATATGAAGATGAAGGGTCCCTTTTTTCTCTCTTCTTCATTGTACCAGATTGGCTCCAAGCTGTTCGCCATGAATGGCTACACGATCCCAAAATTTTTCATCTGATACAAAAATTGCATTCAAATTATCCAGTTTCCCTAGGGTACTCTTGGCTCCATGATGAGCTTCAATACAAAGTCCGTTTGTATTTAAGTAAAAAATAAAAACTTAAATCCACGATACTTTATGAGCTTCATGTTACACCCACAACTGGGCACTCTGGGTTTACCAAAACCTATGACAGGGTCAAGCGTTCTTTTTTCTAGGATGGTATGAAACATGACATTCGTAATTTTGTGGCTGAATGTGATGTGTGTCAACGTAACAAGGGAGAAACAGTCAAATCTCTTAGCACACTAGTACAATTGCTTCTGATTCCACCTTCTATTTGGAGGGATATCTCTATGGATTTTATTGTAGGCTTACCTAAATCGGGAGATAAATCAATCATCATGGTGGTAGTTGATCGTCTTTCTAAGTATTCGCATTTTTGTGCTCTTCAACACCCATTTACAACATCCACTATGGCTCAAATTTTCATGGATAAGGTCTTCAAGATTCATGGCATGCCACATTTTATTATTTCTGATCACAACCAAACTTTCACCAGCAATTTTTGGCAAGAACTATTCAAGCTACAAGACACCCAATTGCATCTCAACACAACTTATCATCCCTAGACTGATGGTCAAACTAAATTTGTCAACAAGTGTTTGGAAACATATTTGAGGTGTTTTTCCTCAGAAAAGAAAAATCAGTGGTCTCAATGGTTACCACTAGCTGAATGGTGGTACAACACTTCATACCATACAACTAGCCACATGACTCATTTTGAAGCAGTATATGGAAAAAATCCACCTTCAATTCTCTCATATTTTCTAGTTGTCTCGAAGGTCCAGGCAATTGACCAAACTCTTATAGTTCGAGAAGATATTCTCCGTACCCTCAAATATAATTTGGTCATGGCCCATAATCGCATGAAGCAACAAGTAGATCAAGGTCACTTTGAACTTCACTTTGCAGAAGGGGATTAGGTGTTTCTTCAAATGCAACCTTACAAGAAAAATTCCCTCAAGGCTAACCATTGTCAGAAACTGGCGCCCAAATGTTATGGTCCTTATATTGTTCTCAAGAGTGTGGGATAGGTGGCCTATTAGTTATCTTTACCCAGTCATTCTAAGCTAC
This sequence comes from Picea glauca, assembly GCA_000966675.3. Lineage (NCBI taxonomy): Eukaryota > Viridiplantae > Streptophyta > Pinopsida > Pinales > Pinaceae > Picea > Picea glauca. Next base: position 82,121 of record JZKD02S2227319.1, read on the forward strand.
ATCATGCTTTTCATGTTTTCTTATTAAAGAAGGTAATTGGAACTAACTGCCAAACTCAAACCAACCTTCCCGAGTTGGATGAAGAAGGCTCCATTTGGTTACAACCACAAGCAATTTTGGACCAGCCTGAGCGTCGCCTGCATTAGGGAACCATTAAGTAAGTGTTAGTCCAGTGGAAAGATACAACCCCAACAGATGCCACTTGGGAAACAAATAGCATTGTGCAACATATTCCACATCTCAAGCCTTGAGGACAAGGTTGTTTTTAAGGGGGAGGACATGTTAGGGACCTAACCCCTCACTTAGGTAGAATAATATATTTTGATGTGATAAAGGTAAATATTATAAGGCCTAGAGATACAGAAGAATAAGTCAAATGCAAGAAGACCTAATAGAAGATTCTGCTTCTAGAAGGATCTTCCTCTAGATGGTTCTTTTGATAGACATATTTAGTATAAATAGGAGTCAAGGGTATGGGGACATTTGTCTTGGATATTATTGTAATAGAGTTTTTCTCTACCGAAGGTCTCCCCCTCGAAGAGGCAAGTGAACATTGTTCTCAGTAATCAAAGTGCTTTTTCTGGTGTTATTATAGTATCATTTTGGTATTATTGTGTTCTTGTTCTGGTTATATTGTTGTTCATTTTCCATTTCTAACATTTTATTTGTATTCTACATACTTTTTATATATGGAATATTATAGACACCACCATGAGGTGAAGCCAGGTCTATAGTGATATATATGCCTTCCTCCTGGTGCTCTGCCCATGTGTTGTGACCATAGTATCATCCATGGGTTTTGAAGAATCGAGTTTCCCATCACTATCTGGGGCCTCAACTGAGGAAATATCACCATGAAAATAGTTACCAGAAGGGATCCATATATAAAATTCTTTTGCTTTTCCATATTGCATCAAGTTAGTTGAACCTTCACGTTCGCTAGAAATCCATAGAACTAGTTAAAAATAGTGGGATCTAGACACATAAGGTCCACGTGCATGTTTGATTTCGTATCTAGGTGAACTGTTATCGACTCCTCTACTCGGTTTATGATGAACAAAATAGTTTTGAGAAGCATATCAATGATATCTTGGATAGGGATCTTTCCACTCATCTGGTGTGACCCATATTGACAATACTGTTCTATGTAATCCATAATGGAACACTCATCTCCACTTGGTGTATAGTAAACCCACCATGACACCCCTCTTTGTGAAAATCTTGTATAGAAGTATATGTCTTCCATTTGTATAATAACTCGATTTTGATTCCCCATATCTAAATAATGTAATTGTTTATTTGAAGAAACGTCATAGAGCCCAAACACTCAAAAGATGCCAACAAGCCTAGGAAATGTAATGCTTTGATCATCATTAATAATAAAATACATCATTGGCTTCTATATGGACAAGGAAAAGAGCTATATGGAGACATGATTCCACGAAAGAGGGGGCTTAAGGAACTAAGTATTTTATTATATTTTATATACCCATAATTGTTTTAATTGAGAGAAGTGGTTACATGAGCTTCTTGGGGAAGGCCACGTGGTTCTTTATTTCCAAGTAAATATATAAACCCATCTTTGGGTTGTTTGGGGTTTCACTCATTTTTTTTCATTGTTCATGGTTCACACCTTTCATTTTGTGATCTCTCTCCATTCACTCTTTCACCCACTCATCATTGCTCATTCATTTTGATCTTTGCTTGGGAAAGAAAAACGAATTGTTGGAGAGGAGCCATTGTTTTCTTGGTTGTAATCAATGTTGGTGTATTCTAGCCATGAATTAATGCCTGCATGTATGAGATGCATTGATATGTGTTAATGTCTGGAGCTATGGATGGAGATGGAAATCCTAAGGGACTATGTGGCAGAGAAAGAGGTCCATTCTCTTGGGTTGTCTAGGATGGATAGAAGAGATTTGGTGTACTTTGGATTGATGTGTGTGTTGAGAATCCTGTGAGAGATTGAGTGACGACTAGTTTGGGTTTCTGAATGAAACCATGGAACCGTCCTTATGGATTCATAGCCCTATCTCAATGGTGACATTGCTATTGAGACATGGAACAACAATGTCTATAGTTGGGTGGGATGTCCTTGGTATGCAGTGAGTTGGTGATTTTTTTCATTAAAGATAAGTGCTCTTTATCATGGTTTCATTTACTTGTATATTTTTTTCCATTGGGTATTAATTATTATCTTTGAAATTCATGTTTATAATGCGCATGCTTTCTCGTTATTGTTGTGCATGGAATTATATCGATTTATTTTATGTTGTAGCATGAATCTTGATCTCTGCATGTGAATATTCCATGCCTTTATGTTAATTAAAAATTTATTAGAATTCGAAAATCAATTCAGAAGTGAGTTTTGAAGTAGTGTGGCCAACCTATGTGTGGTTGGCTATGTTACATATTGGTATTAGAGCTTCTGGTTCAATACCAGACTCGTATGGGCTAGAACTTTTGAGAATTGGTAAAATTCATTGTTGAAGATTTGTCTGTTACGAATTTGGGGGGAAAATCGAGAAGAATATAAGTGAAACTCCCAAATTATGAGCATATTTTGAGTTTCAATATTCAGAGTAGTCAAAGAAGTGATTTATGGCGTCGATCTGCAGTTGTAGAGTCAAATTCAACATTGGAAGCTAAATTCATGCGTGTTTCGTGATGACTCTATAGATTTGTAGATTGATGGCCCAGATTAATTCGACTGCGAGGATCCACAATCAAGATTTAATCATATAGGTCTCAGAAAAGAGTTGACGATAGGCATTCGAGAAGAAGGACTCTTAAATACTTTGGATTGGGCATGGGGTTGAGTTTGAAGAGAGGATTTCGATGACATGATCCAAAAATAATAAGAGTTGTCAGATCAAAGAGATACATTCTCAACTGTAGATCTCTTGGAAGGATGGATTCAGAAGGTCTAAATTTGGACATGAGTTTGGAGTCCGAAGAAGAGAATCATGATGGTATAATCCCAAAAGAATGAGAGCAATTAGATATCATGGAGAGTTTCTTTTGGAAAGGGTATTTTTGGAAGATATCATTCCAAAGAGTTCCGATGAATTCAGTCCGACCGAGGTAACTAGTGCATAACTTTTGAGCCCGAAATGATCATGGTCATTGATTGACACGATTATTGACCTCCTGATCTATTAGAAAAGTATGTTGTCTTGGAAGAGTCGAGAGATGAGGAGAATTCCATGGGAGTTGCCACATCAGGATGCCATGTCAGAGGACATGTCATCAAGAGTGGGAGAATCTGCTACTACGATGTAGCAGTTGGCTAGAAGACTTTGGAAGGAGGTTGTCAGAAGGCTTGTTCAGGAAGGTTTCTGATGAGCGAGTTTGATAAGATATCAGAGATCAGAGTTCGAAAAGATAAAGGATCATGTTAAGTTTTGTTTCCGATAGAAGTCTTTAGATGAGATGGGTATGATAATGTTTCAGACTTCATATTTGAAAGGAATCTGAGTACCCGCCAATTGAATTTTTCGATGAGATGAGTCTGACAGTGTTTCTGATGCAAGAGCATCACCAACATCAAGCGAGCCAGCGTAGAAGCAAAAGACAGCTGGACAAGTGTCAGCACAAATTTTGAATTTGCCTTGAAGTTGTTGTGCAATCTTAAATGAATTCATTTAAGTAGAGGCGCACTTGTATAATGTAAACGGACCTTGAGCGATTTGCTCTCGTCCTTAGTAGGTAGAAGGCATTTAAATTAGTTAATGCAGGTAGATAGAATTTAATTCTAGATTAGATTGTTTGAGAGCGCAAGAGGGAAACGGGATATAGACACCCTCATTGTGTATTTTAACATTATTGGAGATTAGGAAGAAGAGCATAGAAGAGATGCAGAGAGCTGTGTAAGAACACCCATGTACAGACATTTGGATTAATAGAAAGAGGTTGATTCAAATTCATGGTTTCGTGTTTGTTCTCTGTGTATTGATGTTGAATGATATGCTCATGAATGTTTGCTTCTTGTTATACATTTGCTTTATGTGTTGTGTATATGATTTCATGTTTTGAGTCTGAAATCTGAGAGGAAAGGATAATGGAATGAGTTTTAATTGTTTCTCTATCTGAGTAAGAATTCCTGCAAGGAGTGCAGTTGAAGTGTCCGCAAGGAGTGCATCGACAATAATTCAGGGTTGCATCTCTGAAGCTCATATATTTTTACTTTTGTTCTCATTTCCTCAAAAGTGAAGTTGGGCACAGGAGTCGTGCAAGGAGTGTGCAGGCCAAGCTAAGGCTCAGAGTTGCAAATCCAAGCAGAGCATTGAGAGACTGTTGTTGCAGGTGTGCGTAGGGTCGAAGAAATTTCAACACTTGGAAGTGTTTGAAGGTTGCCGCAAGGAGTGCGTGCAAGAGCCTTTCTAAGGCTCAGAGTTACAAGGAAGCTCAAGAAGGATAAGTCCTTCGAATTTATTGAAGGACAACGCAGGGAATCTCTGACTTGAAGTTTGTGAGAAGCGTCACAAGTTTGCACGCAGGTGGACGAGTTCCGCGGAGGAATGCTTGGTCATTCGCAGAAATCGCCAAGGAAGGATGGATGGTTGGTATTCTCCAAGGATAATTCACGACATCCCATGAGCCGTTAGATCTCATAGAGGTGCAGGGGAGATACGGTGAAGTATTCCAAAAGGTTCAGAACTCAGAAGGGGAAGGACCATAGATCCGAGCCATAGGGGTCGTTGGATTTACATGTGGAGCTCCATATCGAGGTTTCATGGGTTGAAATTCCATGAACACTGCATCAGGAATCGCGAAATCACGATACACGATATCCTGACAGCCAAGAAGATTTGTGTGGAGCCACAGCGGAGTCGGCGAGTGGACAGGTGGCACACCAGATCAGGGTTTCGTGGCGAGAAGTCCTGAAACATTTGCATCAGGATTCGCGATATCGCGAAGCTCGAAATCCCGATAGGGGTGATGGGGCGTTGACAAGTCAAACTCACGAGCTATATCGGAGTTTCGGCTAATCGAGATTTAGGAGTCAGTGAAAGAAGTTACTCCACACCGCGAGTGCCAAAATCTCGATAGGGAAAATCTCGAAAGGAAAAAGGGAAAGGTCAGCGTTGACCGTATCGGGGTTCGGGAGTTCGAGAGTCCAATGCTCGACCACTGACCTCGCGAAGTTGCGAAGTCCGATCTCCCGATTGTAAAGAGGAGATCCCACAAGGATTGTTGTGGGTACAGATTTCCCAATAGGGAAATAGAAGAACCATTTAGAGTTCTTTGGGCCGTAAGGAAAGGAAAGATCCTATGCTGACGGGGACCTTTCGACCTGTAGTTTCAAACTGCAGATTTTAGAGATATCCACATAACCAAATATTTAAGGTTTCTTATGGGAAAATATTCCAAAGAATACCAATGGTTCATATATCTTCCAATTTGAGATCGATGGTGCAGATTGCCACATAGGAAAAAATTCCCATCAAATTAAAAGAAAAAAAATCAGTTTAAAAAAAAAATAAACTAAGTCTAGAGCCATTTTATTATTTTGGCCATACCTCAAGTCAAATTTGGATGAAACTTTTGGTTTTATCCACATAGACGATCTCTACAAAAGTCTCAGAGAGGGTTATTGTCCATTTCTCCTTACACTTGTCAAAAATGGCGAAACAATGGTTTTTAAAGATCTGGGTCTAGATCATTGTCAGACGTCAAATTAAGCCAAACTTCATTGAGAGTGTCCAAAAAGAAGACACATAAATTATACACGAAGGAAATGAATAAATCCTAAGGTGGTTGGAATGGGGATGTTGAAATAGGCCAAAATCCACTATTTTGGGCCACTTTTTTAGGATTTTTGAGATTTTCAGAGGAAAAGTGACCCTAGATCACAAATATGAAAAATTTTATTTACTCAAAATTTTATACACATCAATAAAAACAACTTTGTTTTAGTGAAAATTTTCGAGAAGTGCACATATTGAGAGAGAGCCATTTTTTCCAAAAATCGTAAGTCTTGAAAAAGTGGTGAAAAGGGGAAAAATGGCCATTTCCAGGTCGTTGCAGTTTTTTACTGGAGCATCAAATTGAAAATATGAAAGTTGTTATGAATTCCTTTTCATTTTTTTTATCTATGCCTCATATAAATGTTTTTCTAGTTTCCGACATGTTTTCTTCTACAGTAGACTAAAGTTGGCATTTCAATAAAATTTCACCAGTGGAGAAAATGGACAAATGGGGTGAAACTAGATTTTTTAGGAAGCCATAAATTTCAGCTCAAAAATCAGATTAGGGAAAGAGTACAATCATTTGAAATATGATTATGAGGAGAATGACCTATAGCTATTAGAATTTGGATAATTGAGATATAAATATTCATAAATTGAGTAGAAAAAGGACATGTAGCATTAATTGACAAATTTTTATGATATGCATATATCTAACAAAAATGGTTGCTTGCACATTTTGTAGAATTAGGGGGTGTAAACATATCAGTTCATTATAAGAATGCATATTCAAGAAATGGAAGAAAGAGAGGGATCCTTTAGTCATGATAAAGAAGCCAAAGGACAAAATAACAATGTTGGTAATGCAGAGACATAATCAAATGGACACAAGGGAAGAGGGGAGAAAGAAACATTAATAGATACTGTGAGAAGCCTAAAAATAGAAGTAAAATGATAAAATGAATACAATGAGAGGATGATAATAAAACTAAATCATATAAATTCTCAAGTGATGCAAAGCTTAAATCAGTTGCAGAGGAAAACAAAGAATGGATCAAACTCAAGACATGAGGAACATGGAATATATCATGAAAGAAGATATAACTACAGAAGGGTTGGTTATTATATAAGTGATAGAATAACTCATAGACACCACTCACTTGCTTACTCAACAAGGAAATTTTATGTATCTTAAGATTACATAAGTAGTCTAGAGGTGTCTCCTATTAGGCACCAAAGAACAAGACATGAATTATACAGTTTGCAGGGAGATATGAGAAAGCTTAAGCCACCATTGTTTGATGGAGAAAGAGAAAGGGAATATGATGTTGAATTATGGTTTCTTGGAATTAGGAGGTATTTTCAATTGCACAACTACTCATCAAATCTAGAAGCCAAAATTGCCACTTACCATCTACATGGAAAAACAACTATGTGGTGGGATCTGTTAGCGATAAAAAATTCCTTGCAATTTATTTTGATATCATATCATAAGATGATAATAAGGTAAATAATTATTTATAAATCTTTAAGTTTTAAAGTATATAAGATTGGCTTTAAATCTTAATTTCCAATGAAAAAATGATGTGGCATCTCAAAATATACCAAAAAGCAAATTTTAGCTTTCACCAACAAAATGAAATTTTCACAATGTAGTAAGCTGGTGAAAGTCTCCCTTTTTATCGACTAAATGACTATTTTCACAGTGTAGTGAGCCGGTGAAAGTCCAGGTTTTTCAACTGATAAACTACCTTGGGAAAAATCATTTTTCTAAGCCGTGGAGAGTCTATTTTACACGCGCAAATAGTCAATTGATAACTAGATATCCTAAGATTTCCAATGGTACTTTCATATCTTCATTTATAGATCAGGAAGGCAGTCAAAAGTCCCCCTCAAGATGAGGCATCATTTTCAAAATTTTTCCAAAATGTATTATTTTGGTCAAAAGGTCAAATTCGACTTGGTTGAGTTTATTAAGGAGCCGATGATGATGAATAATCATATATATTATAAAATATCATCCATGGGTGTAGGTGGAACTTCATTTGATCAATATAAATATTCTAGAGATCAAATCCTAAAATGTAGGAATATGACTAGATTTGGAAATCTAGATTTTCCTGTTTTAGTCACCTTCTTGGGAGACAAATTCTGATCATCTAGAAGAGTATTTTTCAAAAAATAAGGTGTTGTTTCATAAGAATGGGAGGCTCTTCAATAACCTCTCTCAGTTTTCCAATATCTATTGTGATTTGTGAAATATAGGTCAATCTTTGAGCACCATATTTCCATAAATTAAATACTCTATTTTTCCTTTTTTAGTCATTGTCTTTAAGGACAAATTCTGATGAGTTGGAATACTATTTTTAGAATCTGAAGGAGATTTTTCATAAGAATGGACTGATATTCAATAACCTCTCTCTGTTTCCCAAGATCTATTGTGATTTGGAGGATATAGGTGAATCTTGGAGCAACATTTTTCCATAAATTTCTATCTTTTCCAGCCACCTCACAATTTCGAATTTCAGATAAGAAAAGAGGTTATCAGATCCATCTTTTGAGAATCTTGAAAATAATTTGTAAAGATTATATAATCACATAGATGTAAGAGGAAATGGTAGGGGGAAACAGTCTGAGGACTGTGGTTCATTTCCTTGAAGACTTGTATTTTTATCCTTTGGAAATAATCATGAGTATATCTTGACGTCAAGCTTCTTTCACTTTGTATGTCCATCTTTCATTTTATTTCTTTCCAAGTATGTGTATACTTAATGACATAAGGATGTCATTCCATATCTTCGTTGGTATATCTGACTTCATACTTTTCTTCGGATGTTTGTCTCAATGCCAGATAGTTGTCATCCTATTGGTGCATTCATAAACTTAAGTTGCAAGTATTTATTTGTTATATCCGGTCATATGTTTTATGTAATCTTATATATGTTTCTGTTGGTGTGAAGAGTATCTTACATATCATTACTAGCTATTCACATGTGATGTTGTATAAGTATGTCTACTGGTATAATGGGTTTTCTACATCTTTCCACAATTTGATTTAAATCTTCTGAGCAACTTAGTTGAAAGCCTTGGTCTTTCGAGTGAATTATGTATTTCTAAATGGAGGTGGATTTATAATGTCATCCGATTTTATCCTTTTTCCTTCCATATTATTGATATTTTAAGTTACCAAGATTACGCCCTTCTACGGTCAGGGAATGATTCCTTGGAGTGATAACATGATCAACTTAAGAAAGTTGAGCACATAAATGAGAGTAATATCACTTGGAGAAAATTCAAGAAATATTTTTAGAAGGAGTACCTTTTAGACAAATTCTATGACAATAAAATGCATGAGTTCTTTGAACTCGGGTTGGGAAGCATGACCATGGGAGAGTATGAAAATAAGTTCTTGGGACTGCTAAAGTATGTGGGGTTTATAAAGGATGAGAAGGTGAAAAAACAAAGGTTTTTGAGTGGATTTCATTCATTTTATAAATAGAAGATTCAATATGATGATCCCATGACTTTGTGATCCAAAAGGGATACAAAGAAGGCTAAGAACAACTTAGAACTCATAGAGGAAACTCAGAACACCTAGAATGGATCCAGCAGACAAAGCAAGAGAAAAAATTCAAAGTTCCCCAAACTCAGTCAAAATGGCATGATCGTGAAGAGTGTGTCACAAATATTTATAATGGTGCAAATGGCTCATCAAATGGAGTTACAGATTGAAATATATTCGCGGTCAAATTTGTGGTCAAATGGGGAAAGTCAACAGAGGCCACATCATCACCAATACTGCTAATGTCAAAAAATGACATGGAAGGATGACATCAACATGATGGTTGCTGACATCAACATGCCACATGGTAGCACCAGATGCTACCACGTGTCACCCCACCAATAGGATTTTCAGGGGTCCATGTGGACCAGTAGAAAAATGCCACATGGCAACCCTAGGTGATGCCACGTGGAACCCCCCAAAAAGAACCACATGTCATGTACGAGTTGAAATGGAGGTGATATCAGTGACCAGGTGGGCCAAATAGCAGATGCCATGTGGCCCAATCAGCGAGCGACATATGGAACCCCCAAAACGCCCAAGGAGGGTATGTAACCGAAAAATAAAAAAATATATGTGGTAGAACCCCGCCATATCTGGAAACAACCACCACATATAGAAGCCAACAACTAATATTAGCAGAGTTTACAACTATAGAGCCAAAATGGGAGGCCCGTGAGTTTGACCCTGGGACCTCCCCACATACAATGCTCTAACTTTAGCGCCATAACCAATCCACCTAACTATTCCATTGGAACATCTGTCCACCCAGTTATCATTTAAGATGAGTTTTTTCTAGCCAGAGGGGGGCATAGACCATACAACTGTGGGCACATTTTGTGAGGAAAAGGACTGTCGTTATTGCAATTTGCAGAGGGCATGAAAATCAAGAAGACATTCTTCTTGGTCCTGGGAGTGTCAGAGTCAGATCGAGGTGTGGAGATAGTAATTTTTGGGTAATTCGATGCCACAAATTCAATGCTGATGTTGGTTTTCTGATCTGAGCATTATTTCTGCAACTTGATTTCAGAATGAGGTATACTTATGTACTTTTCAAAATTCTTTGTTGAGTTAAGGAAAGAGCCCACCCAGTTGAGAGTAGGACCCGGAGACATAGTCCACTAGGGATGAAATTCATTATCATGTTTTGTGTTCATATCTGTTGCTTATGTCTCTTCATTTTTGAGTTTTCCTTTATTTAATGGTGCACTTTCATTATGCTCATATAATGCAATTCTTTATAAGTCATGATCAAAATATCCCAGATCATGTTGGTATCAGAGCAGTGGTCTTTGAGTTGAATTGTTGAGTGTGAATGATTATGAGGGCCAAGCATAAGCAGGGTGAAGGAACTCTTAATAATTTCAATCCTGAAGTTGGTCGTGCATATAGAAGGAGGAAAATGGTAGAAGAGGACATGTGTGATGAACATGATAAAAACTCTCACATGGTATTTTATCACATGTCATAAATGGTTGAATGAATGTATGGAGATTATGAGAAGAGGATGAAGAAGAAAGGGAAGAAAAAGGAAGCACATGCAGATGATGATGCTTCAATAAACCAAGGGGATGGAGGAGATCCTCCTGAGCCTTTGTGTTCACCTTCGAGTTCTAGTTCTTCTTCCTCTAAGCATTCTCATCATTCTCATCATTCTAGCCATAAAGCCTCTTTTAAGAAACCACTATTAAAGCTTGATGTAAAATTTTCTTTACCTATGTTTAATGGAAATGCTAATCCTGAAAAGATAGATAATTGGATTCGACAAGTCGAATTGTATTGTTGTGTCCAACATATTGATGAAGAGGAGGTTAAAGTGCAATTGGCTTCTCTTCGATTGGAAGGAACCACTCTCGTATGGTGGGAGAGAAATCTTCAGGACATAATTAAGTGTGGTAATCTTCTTTCCTCATGTACAAAATTTAAATCAACGATAAGGAAGCAATTTTATCCATTAGGGTAATTACATAAATCAATGATGGAATAGAAATCTTTAAGGAAAAGTAAAGGTCTAACTATACAATGTTTCACAGAAGAATTTAGGAAGAAAGCTCTTGCATTGAAAATTCCTTTGGATTATTATGAAACTTTAATGAAGTATATTGGCACACTTCATAGTTATATTCGTCATACTTTTCTCTTGTTTAACTCCACTAGTCTTGATGAAGTTTGTGTGCAAGACAGCCACCTCGAGAACAGGGGGAAACATGTTCAAGAGGATCCCACAAAGAAACCTTCCAGTTTCCCACAAAATACTTTTAATAAGTTTAAAAGGAAGGACAATAAGGCCTCTACAATAATGAGAGAAGGAGGGAAACCATATTGCACTCATTGAAAGAACATCGGTCACAATGAAGAAAACTGTGGGAAACTACATCCAAAAAAGAAACCGAAATGGCTCGGTGGAAAGGGGAAGACACAGACCGTTTCTACAGTTCAACAAGATCTTGGTTCCGATTCAGGAGATGAAGGAAGGATCGTAGCGGTCAGAGTATAAAGTAAAGATTCTCTTCATGCTAGTGCAAGTTCCAATGATGAATCTCATGTTGATGAACGAAAAAGGAATGAGTTATTTCATATAAGAGTTGTATCTAAACATACTAAGATAGATACATTATTCGATCCGGGTTCCCAAGTAAACTTAATATCTGAAGAACTTGTCAAAAACATGGGTCTTGAAATGAAACCATATCCGAAGCCTTATCCTCTTGGTTGGGTATGTGATAAAGTAAAACTTAATGTCACCAAACAATGTAGGATCATATTTTCTATTTCTTTAAAATTTATTGATGAAGTGGATTTGAATGTTGTACCACTTGATATATGTGGAATAGTGTTGGGAAGTCCTTATCTTTATGATAGAAAATCAACCTTCTTTCATCATGAGAACAAATAACACCTTACTAAAGGGGGAGTGGAATATATTTTTAGGGCTCACAACATGAGGGTAAATACAACACTTGTTAGTGCAGGTGAAATGAAAAGACTCATAAAAACTAATAAGAGATATGTTCTCATGGTTGTCAGATAGAAATATGTTGAGACATCCAACGCTTTCCAAGGGTGTGATCCATCTCATAAAAATGAATTAATTGATATAGTTTCTAAGTATGATGATATTTTTCAGTAACCAAATGGATTACCTCCTAAGAGGGAAATCCAACATGAGATACATCTTCAACAAGATTCTCCTCTTCCTAATGTGGGCATGTACATGATGTTAGTTGTGGAGATGATAGAGATCAAGAAGAAGGTACATGTCTTATTGGATCAAGGGGTCATCATGCCCATTTCATCTCCTTTTGGTTCTCCAATTGTGATGGTGCCAAAGAAGGATGGCACATGGTGAATGTGTATCGATTACCGAGATTTAAATAAAATGACGGTGAAAAATCAATACCCTCTTCCTCGCATAGATGATTTGCTTGATCAATTGAAGAATGTTGTCTATTTCACTAAGTTGGATTTGCGCAGTGGATATCATCAAATCAGAGTCGCAGAATAGGATGCATGGAAAACTGCCTTTAAACCCAAACAAGGATTGTTTGAGTGGTTAGTTATGTCATTTGGGCTTTGTAATGCTTCAAAAACTTTCATGCATGTGATGAATGATGTATTCAAGCCTTTCCTAGATGACTTTGTGATTGCATATTTAGATGACATTATTATTTTTAGTGGAACTTGGGATGAGCATGTGAGGCATGTAAAGCAAGTATTGAATACTTAGAAAAGGGAAAAGTTGTGTGTAAATCTGTCTAAATGTGAATTTGGAAATACTTCACTTGCGTACTTAGGTCATATTGTAGGAGGAGTACAATTGAAAATTGATCCTTCCAAAATTGATTTAATTGTAAAATGGCATGAGCCAAAAAGTGTAACTGAAGTCTGAAGCTTTTTAGGTGCAGTCCATTATTGGAGGAGATTCATTCCCAACTTATCCTTTATAACAACTCCTTTGCATGCATTGACCAGTGTGAAGAACACTTTTTAGTGGGAAGGAAAGCAACAAATAGATTTCAATATTTTGAAGTAGAAGATCAATGTCGCACTAGTATTAGCACTCTCAAATCTTCAACAACCTTTTGAGATCAAGACAGATGCCAATGGATACACCATGGGTACAGTATTGATGCAATATTGTAAGTCTATATGTTACCACTCTGAAACCTTTAACCAGGATTTTTTTAACTATCCTACATATGATAAAGAGTTATATGTATTAGTCCAGAGCGTAAAGAAATGGAAACACTACTTGTTGTGGATGGAAAAAATCATACATACAGATCACCAACCCTTACAATATCTTCAGGAATAGACCAAATTGCAACAATCTCGACACTATAGGTGGATGGGTTTTCTATAAAAAAATCACTTGGTAATCAAGTACAAAAGGGTACAAGTAACAAGGTAGTTGATATGATTTCTAGACGTCCTATTGTTGCTTCTATTATTTTGAAGAATTCTTCTTTATCTCATGATAGCTATGTAGAAAAATATGCCATCGATGAATATTTTAAATAAGTATATGTGAAGTGAATCCTTGGTGCACAGGTAGAGAACTATTGTCTATAGGGAAAATTACTCTACCATATTGGAAAGCTATGTATTCCTACAAGTGAACGAGTCCATGTAATACGAGAAGCTCACATGTCTCTTGTGTTTGGGAATTTTGGGGTAGGAAAAACTATGGCTCATTTGCAGAGGTTTTGTTACTAGCCGCAAATGAAAGCAATTGTAACTAAATATGTAAAGGGGTGTGTGATGTGTTCTACTTGTAAGCCCACTAATAGAAAACTAGGGCTATACTTACCACTTCATGTTCCATCCCATCCATGGGAAAGTGTCTCCATGTATTTTCTAGGGGATTTACCAATGACCAAAGGGGGTCATGATTATTTGTATGTGGTAGTGGATAAGTTTAACAAGATGTGTATCTTGATTCCATGTAAAAAGCAGATCACTGCTGAGAAGACTGCTAATCTATTCTTTCAACATGTTTGGGTTACCCACATCCATCGTCTCAGATAGAGATACTCAATTCCTTGGGGACTTTTGGACTAGCTTATGGAAAATGATGGACACCAAATTGAAGAGGATAACTTCTTTCCATCCATAGACCGAGGTGGTAAATCGAACAATGGTACTTTTTCTTCGAGGACATTGTAGAAAGAATCCCAAGTTATGGGATGAATATGTACCCTATGTACAACATGTGTACAATTGAGGTTTACATTCATCCACTCAGAGTTCATCTTTTGAGACATGTTTTGGGTACCTACCAAAGGTACCTTTGGAATTGATGTATGAGAAATATGTTGATGTAAATGAGGAACGAACAAAGGATACAGCCCGCAAGATCATCCAGAGGATCCAATAGATACACCAGTCAGTCTGGGAATAGTTGGAGAAAAGTCAAGAACAATATAAAGCTCGACATGAAAAGCAAAGTGTTGATCATCAGTTCCAGGTTTTATACCGGGTATAGCTTCACATCAGCAAGGAGAGATTGAAGGGTGAAGGCAAGAAACTCAATCCCATTCATTATGTACCCTTCACTATCTTGGGGAAAAGTGGTACCAATGCTTTTTGTTTGGATATTCCACCTTACATGCATATTTACTTAGTTTTGAATGTTGAGAACTTGAAACTTTTTGAGCTTCCCATGATCATGGATCAATATGAGGAAGTTTCAATACCTTCAGTTGATGAGTTTTCACCTCAATACTTGGATGAGCTACAGGAAGATATCATCCTGGATAGGAGGAAGAGGAATTCATGCAGGGGTGATGTTGATTATCTTCGAGTATGCTTGAAAGGCACACATCCAATCAAGGCAAAGTGGATCGAGAAGGAAAACGTGAGCGAACTCTTTCCTCACTTTCCTGTTGATTGATGAAATATTTTGGTGGTACAAAAAGCTCTCAGTGGGAGGGTATGATCCAAAAAGGATCCAGAGAAGGCTAAGAACAACTAAGAACTCCCAGAGGCAACTCAGAATGCTCATAATGGCTCCAATAGACAGAGAAAGGGAACAAATTCAAAGTTACCAAAACTCAGTTAAAATGGAATGATCATGAATAGAGAATCACAATATTTCTAACAGCGCAAACGACTTGTCAAACAGAGTTACAGATTGAAATATATTCGCAGTCAAAGTTATGGTCAAAAAGGGAAAGTCAACAGGGGCCACTTCATCATCCTTATTGTTGATGTGAGCAGCTGACATGGCAGGATAACATCATCATGCCACGTGGTAGAAACAAATGCTTCCATGTGTCACCCCACTAATAGGATTTTTAGGGGTCCATGTGGACCAGTAGAAAAATGCCATGTGGCACTCCTAGGAGATGCCACGTGGCACCACACATAAAGTGCCATGTGACCTATACGGGTTGATGTGGAGGTGACAACAATGACCGGGTCGGCCAAACAATGGATGCCACGTGGACCAATTAGCGGGAAACACGTGGCACCCCCGAAATGCCCAAGGAGGGCCCATAATCGAAAAATCAAAAAATTTATGTGGCAGGACCCCACCAAATCTGGTGGAGATCCCGCCATATCTGGGAACAACCACCACATATAGAAGTTTCCAACTAATCTTAGAAGAGGCTACAACTATATATCCAAAATGGGAGGCCCACTAGTTTGACCTCGGGACCTCCCCACATACAATTCTCTAACTTTAGCGCCATAACCAATCTGCCTAACTGTTCCATTGGAACATCTATCCGCCCAGTTATCATTTAAGTTGATTTTTCTCCAGCCAGAGGGGGGAATGAACTATACGAATGTGGGCATGGTTTACAAGGAAAATAATTGTCATTATTGCAGGTTGCAGAAGTCATGGAAACCGAGACAAAATTATTCTTCGGCCTGGGAGTGCTAGAGTCAGATCGAGGCATGGAGATAGTAATTTTTGGGTAATTTGACGCCACAAATTCAGTGGTGATGTTTGTTTTTTGATATGAGCATTATATCTATAGCTTTATTTCAGAATGAGGTATACTTATGTATTTTGCCAAATGCTTTGCTGAGTTAATGAAAGAGCCTACCCATTTGAGAGCAGGACCCGGAGAAGTAGTCCACGAGGGACGAACTCCGTTATCAAGTTTTGTGTTCAGATCTGATGCTTATGTCTCTTAATTTTTGAGTTTTCCCTTCTTTAATGGTGCACTTTAATTTATGTTGATTTAATGCAATTCTTTATAAGTCACGATGAAAATATCTCGGATCACTTTGACTGAGATCATCAAGAAGGATAAGTATCTATATGAGCAAGGAAAGGGAAGAAAGTCTTTGCAGAAATATTGGAAGGATAAGAAGAAAGATAAGTATGACCAGAAAAGGACAGGATTCAAACCTCCTTTCAATAGAAATATCCCAAATAAAAATCAGCCAGACCAGTCTATTAAGGATGGATCCAAGAGAGAAGACTCCTTGGGAAAAAGGGGAAGACCACCAATCCAATGTTGGGGATGCAAGGAACATCACTTGTATAAGTATTTCCCTCACAGAGAAGACAAAGTGAAGACTATGCACAACATGCAATAGGAAACCATCGTAGAAGACATGGGAATAATATATGAAGACTTAGAAGGTCGACAAGAAGAGTACCAATCCAATATGGTCAAGGTGGAAGGTAAGATCATTAATCATCATATTTCTATTTTAATTGATTCAGGAGCAATCCATTGTTACATTGATCCAAAAATAGTGGATAGATTACATTTGGAGAAAAGTAAGCTTGAAAAATGAAGTTTGGTTCAGCTAGCCACTGGAACCAAAAGAAGGATCAAAGAGATGGTCAGAGGTTGTTCCACAAGTCTTAATAGAGTGAATACTAATATTGATCTAAATATTATACCATTGGGATATTATGATGTTCTGATTGGAATGGATTGGTTGGAAAAGCATCATCATGTCCTAGATTGTCGTAACAATACATTTACATGTCTTGATGAAGAATGAAAGCATAGCATTGTGAAAGGAGTTCCAAGACCCATTTTTATAAGGGATATTTAATCCTTACCACTGAAGATATGTTTTAGAAAAGGATGTCAATTGTATGCAACCCATCTAGAGGAGACAGAAAATACAAAAGGGCCAAGCCTTGAATATTTTTTGGTACTGCAATTATTTGAAGATGTATTCCAAGAAATATCAGGATTTCCACCAAAGAGGGAGATAGATTTATAGATTTATTTAGTACCATGAGTTTCTCCAATATCAAAAGCACCTTACATAATGAGTACACCAGAATTAAAGGAATTACAAATGTAGCTAGAAGAATTGTTGAAGAAAGGGTACATACGTCCAAGTGTTTCACCTTGGTGAGTGCCATTACTCTTTGTCAAAAAGAAGGATGGAACATTGAGTTTGTGTATTGACTTTTGATAGCTAAATAAAGCCATTGTGAAGAACAAATACCATCTACCCAGAATTAATGACCTCTTTGATCAACTAAGAGAGGAAAATATATTTTCAAATATATACTTGAGATCTGGATACCATCAGGTAAGAATCAAGGAAGAAGACATCAATAATACAACCTTTAGAAATGGGTATGGGAATTATGAATTTGTAGTGGAGCCATTTGGATTGTCCAATGCACCATTTGTCTTTATGTGCTTAATGGCTAGAATATTCACAAATTATTTGGATAGTTTTTCATAGTATTCTTGGATGACCTACTTATCTATTCTAAGTCAGAGGAAGAGCATGAACATCACCTAATATTGGTATTGCAAGTGTTGAGGGAACATCACTTGTATGGAAATCTTAGTTAGTGTTCTTTTTACCAAGAACATATCCATTACTTGGGACACATTATTTCAGAACAAGGCATAATAGTGGATCCAAAGAAGATTGAAGCCATTCGAGGATGAAAAACACCCAGGAATGTTTTAGAAATCACATCTTTTGTGCGATTAGCGGGTTACTATAGAATATTTATAGCAGGGTTCTCTAAGATTTCTCATCCCATCACTTCTTTCCAAAAGAAGGAAATTAAATTTGAATGCATAGATGAGTGTGAAGAGAACTTTAATTTGTTGAAAGAATTACTTACTAGTGCACCTATTTTAAACATTGTTGACCCAATGAAAGTCTTTTGGTATGTACAAATGCTTGCAAGGAAGGACTTGGTGGAGTCCTTAGTCAAAATGGACATGTCATTGGTTATGAGTCTAGAAATATTAAAGAACATGAGAGGAACTATGCCGCACATGAATTTGAACTTTCTTCCATTGTTCATGCATTGAAGATGTGGAGGAATTATCTCATGGGAAAGAGATTTGAATTAAGAACAGACCATAGTGGTCTGAAATATCTTTTTGAACAACCAAATTGGAATGTCGGGAAAACGATATGGCTAGAATTTTAAGTGAATATGATTTTGACATCAAGCATATTAAAGGAAAAACAAATAAATTTGTTGAGGTACTCAGTAGAAGAGTACATCTCATGTATGTGGAAACCACTAGTATGCATCAATGATATTTGAAGAGTGTAATTTTAAATGTTGTTGTTACAGATCAAAATTACCTACAGGTAAAAGCAATCTTATAGCAAGAAAATGTATAGAAGAAAATTAAAGAATATGAGATGAGGTAAGATGGATTATGTTAAGCCCTAATATTGGCTCCTTACCCCTTAATTGGGGCATATTATATTAGTAATGTTATTTTATTTATGTCAACTTTAGGCCATTAGTTGTAATTATACCTCCTAGTC
>JZKD02S2227319.1:105874-166254 GCA_000966675.3 Picea glauca
AGCAAGCCAAGAAGGATAATAAATTATCACCAAAGTACTATGGCCCTTATAAGGTGTTGCAAAAGATTGATACTATGGCATACAAATTGGAGTTGCCTGCATCTTCACGAGTACAACCAGTTTTCCATGTTTCATGCTTAAAGAAGGTTATAGGCGACAAGATCCCAGTTCAAGATATATTTCTAGAACTTGACGAGGAAGGAAAAATCATATTGGATCCTGAAGCCATCACTGACACAAGAACTCGCCAGCTAAGGAATAGATCCATTTCAAAGTATCTCATTAAATGGAGGAAACTACCAGCTGGATATTCCACTTGGGAAGATGAGTCTTTTATACAGAAGCATCCAAAGTTACTCAAGCATTGCGGACAACATGTGTCTCAAGGGGAGGGGCATGTTAATCCCTAATATTGGCTGATTACCCCTTAATTGGGGCATATTATATTAGTAATGTTATTTTATTTATGTCGTCTTTAGGCCATTAGTTGTAATTATACCTCCTAGTCTCCTATATATAACAAGGAGACATTTTCATTTTGAATCATCTTGTACTTGAACATTTAAGTGGGGTAAAAGGAGTTTGCCCCCTCAAAGAGGCTTATTATTTGAAATTATCTCTTTTTCAAGGTGTTGAGTATTTTTTCTGAGGTTTTTCTATGCTATATTGATATTTGGTTCTTAACATATTACCTATGCATAAAAACGTAATTTATGCTCCTAGTTCCGAAGAACTTAGGAATTTGGTATTAAAATAAATGCATGATGTTCCATATGTCGAACATCCCAGTTACCAGAAAAAATTGCAGTATTAATAAGCCAATTGTTTTGGCCAAGAATGAAGAAATATGTTGTTGATTACATTGCCATATGTATGGAATGTCAGAGAGTGAAGGATGAGCATAGGAATCGAATAGGTTTGCTACAACCATTACCAATTCCAGAGAATAAATGGGAAGCAATAACCATTGATTTTATTACTAAATTTTCTAGGACAACAAAGCAACATGATTTGATCATGGTAGTGGTTGATAAATTGACAAAGGCTGCTCATTTTTTCCCTGTAAGAATGAATAATACAACAACTAATATTGCAGAAATTTACATGAGGGA
Source organism: Picea glauca (assembly GCA_000966675.3). Taxonomy (NCBI): domain Eukaryota; kingdom Viridiplantae; phylum Streptophyta; class Pinopsida; order Pinales; family Pinaceae; genus Picea; species Picea glauca. The sequence goes on from JZKD02S2227319.1 coordinate 106,987, forward strand.
GATTTGTAGGTTCCATGGGATACCTAAGGAAATTGTCTCAGACAGAGATATAAAGTTTACCTCAAATTTATGGAGGGGATTGTTTAAAGGATTTGAAACAAATATGAACTTTATCATAGCATACCATCCAAAATCAGGTGGGAAGACATAGAGAGTCAACCAAGTAACTGAAGACATGTTGAGAATGTATGTGATGGATAAGCCATCTATGTGGGAAGATTACTTTCACTTTCTTGAGTTTCCTATAGTAATGGATATCAAGCTTCATTGGAAATGAGCCAATTTGAAGCTTTGTATGGTAGGAAATGAAATACTCCAATGAGTTGGGACAACCTAGAAGATAGAGTGGTACTTGGACCATAATTGATCAAGGATATGGAAGATAAAATGGTTAGAATTAAGTAGAATTTAAAGGAAACTCAAGTTTGGGCATAAATGGTTGAACACCAACTCAAGGGCCTTTGTTATAATTGTGATGACAAATATTTCTCTAGGAACAAGTGTAAGGAAGAAAATATTTTTATGGCCATCTCTGAGGATGTTTCTAAAGAAGAGGTTGAGGTTCCCCCTATGGCCAAATAACCTAAACACACTGACCTGAATCCACACTCAGAACCCCCAGAAGTTGAATCAATCATTTCCTTGAATTCTCTCATTGGCTTCTATGCTCCCCAAACCCTCAAGATAATTGGTTATACTAAGAATCAAAAGTTCATCATCCTCATTGACAGTGGAAACACCCATAATTTTATTCATTGCCACATTTCCCAAGAAACTAATTGTTATATTCGCACAGTCAACAACTTTCAAATCATGATTTCCAATTGCAGGTCCATGAAATATGGGGGGTGTTGTGAAAATTTTTGTCTCCAAATTGGTCAATACCACATGAAATCTCTTATGTTTTCTATCGACATAGGTGGTTGTGACATTGTTCTTAGTGTCAAATGGTTACAGACTTTGAGCCCCATTCTCATAGATTTTAAGGAATTAAACATGCAATTCGACGAGGAGGGCCAACAGTATAAATTCCAAGGAATCACAGTCGGTTCCCCTAATATCATCAATTTACATTGCATGGAAAATATACTCAAATAAGGTCATTCCAACATTATTGCGTAACTCCATTCCATTCAAGCCATCGATACACCCTATGTGCCTCCCGACCTCTAATCCATACTCTCCAAACATCAAGTTGTTTTATCCACTCCCCTGGGACTTCCTCCTTCTCGTGGTTTTCATGATCATTTCATTCCCCTCATACCCATTATCCTTCCTCCTAATGTTTGTCCCTATTGTGATTCCTTTTCCCCAAAAAATGAAATTTAGAAAATTGTTCAAGAACTGCTCGTCGCAGGCGTCATCTATCCTAGTACTAGCCCCTATTCTTCTCCTGTGGTAATGGAACTTAAGAAATAAGGATATTGGAACATGTGTCCTGACTTTCATTCCCTCAACAAACTCACTATCAAAGACAAATTTCCCATTCCTATCATTGATGATCTATTGGATGAATTAAGTGGTCCCCAGTTCTTTACTAAACTTAATCTTCTTTCTGGCTACCACCAGATACGTATGAAAGAGAAAGACATTCCTAATACCATATTTCAAACTCATGTGGGCCACTATGAGTTCTTGGTCATGCCCTTTGGCTTGTGTAATTCTCCCTCCACTTTCCAAAGCCTCATGAATCATGTCTTCCATCCTTTTCTCTATGATTTTTTCTTAGTTTCATTTGATGATATTCTCATCTATAGTAAACCTAGATAACCCATCTTACTCATGTGGATCGATTTCTTCATCCATTTTCTCAGCATCAACGTTTCCTCAAACAATATAAATATGATTTTGGAGCCTCGAAAGTCAAGTACTTGGGTCATATTATTGGTAAGGCAGGTGTCAAGGTGGATCCTAAGAAGATTGAAGCTATGTAGGATTGGCCTTTCCCTAAGACTCTCAAAATTTTTCTTGGTTTTCTTGGTTTACCATGATATTCTCGCAAGTTTGTTAAGAATTATGGATATATTGTGGTGCCTCTCACTGCTCTCCTTAAAACGAATTCTTTCACTTGGACTCTAGAAACTAATCATTCCTTTCAAGCTTTGAAGGTGGCTATGTGCACCACTCATGTCTTGTCCCTTATTGACTTCACAAAGACCTTTGTCTTGGAATGTGATGCTTCTGGGAGAGGAATTGGAGTAGTACTTATGCAAGATGGCTATCCTTTGGCCTTTACTAGAAAACAAGTGTCAAAGCGACATTTGGGCCAATCAATCTATGGAAAGGAAATGTTGGCTATTCTACATGTAGTGGATGTCTGACACCCTTATCTATTGGGGAAATGGTTACAAATTAGGAGAGATCATAAGAGCCTCAATTACTTTCTGAAGCAATGTCTTTCATCCGTGGAGCAACAAAAATAGGTGACTAATCTTTTTGGATATGAGTATGAGATCATTTAGTAGAATGAAAAATACAATGTTGTTGTTGATGCTATTTCAAGAAAATATGAATATGAAGGGTCCCTTTCTTCCCTCTCCTTAATTGTACCATATTGGCTTCAATTTTCTCACCAGGAATGGCTGTAAGATCCTGAAATTTCGAGTCTAATCCAACAATTGCAAGACAATTATCCAGTTTCCCCACGATACTCTTGGCACAATGATGAGCTTCACAACAAAGGTCATTTGTATTTAAGTAAAAAATCACAATATAAATCCATAGTTCTTTCCGAGCTTCATGCTATACCCACACCTGGGCACTCAAGGTTTACCAAAACCTATGATAGGGTCAAACATGTTGGATTACTGAGAGGGGGGGTGAATCAATAATAGAGAAATCTAATCCTTTTTAACCATATAATGCAAGTGTTATATCAATGTAGCATTATCATCCAATATTTGCAGAGTAAATAAACAATGAACAAATGAAAAATCATACACATACACAGTACACCGGTGTTTTTACGTGGAAACCCAAAGCACGAGAAAACCACAGAATGCCTTTTCTTATATGTCTTGAAAAAATACATTCATTGGAAGCACCAACTTCCTTTGTTTGCCAGATGCAACTGGAAGGAGGCTCCAACCCCCTAGTTTCTTAGGCCACAACCTGAGGGAAGCTCCAAATCCCCATTTCTCTGGATATATCCCCCTATGTTCTCAGGCTACAACCTGAAGGTGGCTACAACCTCCTATCCTTGCCCCGTTCAACCGCCTTGACGTATAAGTAGAATGATGGAACCACTGTCACACTATCACTATGAGATATACTGCTATAAACCTGTACCAATAAACCTACACCAAACAACCTATACCAATAACCTAAACCATGTATCAACCATGCATCAACCTATATCTCAACCTGTAATCAACATGTACCATAAACAAGTGCATCAACCATGCACCAACCTGTACCAAACAAATTGTAATCAAATTTTACCATAAACAAGTGTGTCAACCGAGGACCAACATGTACCTGAACCTACAATCCTTCATTAAATTTAACAACAAGATACTATCATTTTCATCAAACTTTACTTTAGTCTCACATGACTAGTTTTGGATTAGTCAACAACCTTAACTTGAAATAATCATAACTATGTACCTGTAATGAATAAATATCTGAAAATAGTACACAATGTTCTTTAGTGTATTTTATGCAATTCCTCCAGGTGTCACTACTTGGAACCTCTCATAAAAGGAGTTATAGGAAAAATAGCATACCTTGTTGAATTCTGGATTATTCTAGAGAGAAAACTTGTAGAGCGAGCCCCACACATAATATTTTTTGTATGGATCTAAATTTTTTTACAAATAATACTACATATTGTACTCTAACCAACACATTTGGTCGTACTAAATTTTGATCTGGTATGAAAACGTTATGAGGTTTTTACCCGAAACACCTGTTTTAGACTAGTTTTAGGACTAGCCACAAACCCTATTTTCCAGAGAGTGTAACTCCAAAAATACAATGACCCACAAGATGAAATTCATACCAAAACTACTTGGATATGTTTTTGCAATGGCCACACAATTTCATGGTTTGAATCATTCTAGAAATTTTTTTATTGTGAAAATGGTGAGATGACCTGTAAATAACATACCTTAGGAAGCACCATCAAAAGAATTTATCCTCCCTTGAATTTTGGCTTTATTTACTTCACCTTCCCTCTAAAATTCAGCTTAGATATCCTTTGGTTACCTCAGTCACCTATAGATATCCAATATTTTGAGGTGTGCTTAAAATGAGAGAGCCTTTCCTCTTGTTTATACTCTCGAAGTAGCTTCCTTAGAAGCATCATCTAGGCCACTTTGTCCCCATAGCCACTTTGTCCACATAGTCACCTATGTCCAACTTTTCCCAAATTTCCACTTGTCCATGTATCCAATAGAGACTTGACCACTTAACCCATTTTCCTCATTTTAATTTTAATGTTGGCACAGGGGCAGACCCAGGGTTCATCTCCAAGAGCGCACCAACAAGCCCTAGATACCGTCCCTTTCAGCAACACCTACAAAGCAGATGTAGTCTCACCCAAAGTAGCTATGAGGGGGTTGCAGGACAGAGATGTCTACAACCATGGGAATATCAATTGGATCTATTACAACAACAACAAAACATGCATATATCATTCAACAAGCTAGATCTATCCTTCACAACTATAGATCTGATCTAATAGAATAATGTAGACAACAATATAACATCGACAGAGATCAAATAATCAATAACACACACAAAAACATATGTACGTGGTTCACCCTCTCTCTCTAGGGATGCATCCACAGAACTGTGCTTATGATTTATTAAGGTAAAGCATACAATTCTTATCTACGCTCTCAGCTAGCAGATCTTATTTCTTCTCTCTCTTTCTCTCCCCTTCCTATGCACCCAACTGTAAGAGTTTCCTTCGCACACAGCTGGAGATATTACAATATCTTAAGGCTCTCTCTCTCAACACTTCTTGCTCACAATACAATAATCTCTCACCACAACAATAGAGCAGATCAACAACAATATCGTACAAACCTGACCTAGGTCCTCTTGAACTTTATTTATACATTACAATACATCACCAACATCCTTAGGTCAAAACCTAAGTGTCAAAATCCTAAATACCCAAAACCCTAGGTGTCTAAAACCCTAGGTCAACTTGACCCACTTTTTCTGGGCTTCGCTAGCCTGTCTTTCCTTCCTTCTCATGCGGTGTTCCAAAGTATCCAATGGTGGATTTTTCCCGCTTGTTGACTTGTCCTCAATCCATATTCCTTACTGATTTGTCATCCTTGATCTCCTCATCCCACAACTTGGGTTATTGTACTTTTCTCCATCTTTTTTGCTCTTCTTCTCACTTCAACCCAATGATAGTCACTGTGTCTTTTGTGAAGTGTGCATTTCACCTTTTCTTCCTTGTTCTTCTCTCTCTTCCATAACCAAGGGCCAAAAGGCCCCCAAAACTCACTTATGACTCATCCTGAGACACTTCGGATCTGATCCTTCTCCTTTACTTTGACTTTGGACTGCGCAGTGAAATCTTTGCTTCCTTCTCTATGTCTCCATCACATCCTTGTACAAACTATCTTTTTTGTGTCTAGTACCCAGTTTCAACTGCACCTAGTACCTAGAACCTTTTACTCATGCGTTTACTGAGAGCTGCGAGGTAGCTGGTTGTCATTGTACAACATTAGCCAACTCCCATTCACCAATCCTTCCTTCCACTCTCTGTTCAATGTCTTCAGCTGCGCAACTCCTCCTTCTATAACATAGGCGATCTCATATGGTCTGATCCAATGCGTTATAAACTTCCCTGGGTATTTTATAAACTTAATTTCATACATCAGTACTAAATAACATTGCTTGAATGCCTTGTCCTTGATGTGCCTGTCATGATAGGCCTTCTCTCTTTCCTTTTGAACCTGCTGGTGGAATTCTACAATAAATCTATCTTCTTCTAATTCAACCAACTATGCAAGCCTCTCTTGAACAATGTTAGTCTCATCCGTAATTGTAAAAGAAAAAAATCTTAAGCTTGGCACTAAGTATTCCATCGGGACAACAACTTCAAGACCATAAACCAACTTGAAATGGGTCTGCATTGTTAATTTCTTGCAAGTGGTTCTATAGGCCCATAGTACTGCAGGTACTCTTAAATCCCAGTCATTCCTGTTCACACTACAAATCTTTGTTAGTGTGGTCTCCAAGATCTTGTTCAATGCTTCAACTGTTCCGTTTGCTTGTGGATGGTAAAGTGTACTCTTCTGATGGTGGACTGCAAATTCTTCAGTCAGAGCTCCAATTGTCTTATTGATGAAGTTTGTGCCTTGATCACTCATAAGGATCTTAGGACATCCAAACTTGGTTATTATGTCATCAAATATAAAATGCGCAGTTGTAGTTGCACTACAGTCCTTAACTGCTCTGGCTTCAGCCCATCTAGTCTGGTATTATGTCGCAGTAATTATGTACCTTGCTCCTATGTGCTTTCCTATTGTGTTTATAGGTCCCATGAAGTCAATGAACCACTTTTCAAATGCTTGTAGGGTCATTTGCGGTTCTAATGGAATTTCATCTCTTCAGGATGGTTTTCCAAATCTCTGACATACATCACAGGTTTTGGCATAATCTTTAGCATCTTTGTGTAAGGTAGGCCACCAAAGGCCAGCTCGCAGAACCTTCTGCACAGTTGCTTTCCCTATGTAATGTCCTACTGCAATGCCTTCATGAGATTCTGCGAGGATCAGTGGGCACTTTTCCTCCATAACACATCTTCTTAGTATCTCATCAGGTGCCATCTTGCATAGCTGACCAACTATTAGTGAAAAATCTACAGCGCAGACCACTAGTTATTTCTTCTAGGGAATTGTATCCTCACCAGGTGCCATTCCTATTGATAGGAACTGGATGATATCTGTGAAGTGGTCATCAATATTTTTAATGGAGAGCATTTGTGCATCCAACAGTGTATCCTCCAAACTAGTGGGTTCATCTCCATGTTCCAACCTCGACATGTGGTCAGGGCCCTTGTTCATTCTCCCTAGCTTAACTGTGATTTCAAAATCCTATTCTTGAAACAATAGATGCCATATTCATATTCACCCCTCCCAACATTGACTTGTTGACCAGTTATTTCAGCATGGAGTGATATGTAAACATTTTGAAGTGGCCTCCCAACAAGTAGTGGCAGAATTTCTGCAGCACGTACACCATATCTAATCCTTCTCTTTCTATAGTGGTGTAGTTAATATCAGTTGTAGATAGCTTCCTACTAGAAATATCTAACAGATGGTCGATCTCCCCTTCTCCTGGTTGTGCCAGTACTTCTCCTAGTGCAATAGAATATGCATCGACGTGCACATGAAACTCCTTGTTCCAATCTGGAAAACCCGGAATGGATGCAATGACCATCTTCTATTTCAGCGTGTCAAAGCTCTGTTGGCATTTGTCTATCCAGCCAAACTGACAATCGTTCTTCAACAGCTTCTCCATTGGTGTTGTGATTTGGGCATATCCTTTAATGAATTTCTTGTAATAGCCAATATGTCCTAGTGTAGTGCACAGTTGTTTGACTGAAGTATGAGGTGACAAGTCAACTATAATTGAAATTTTTGATGGATCAACCAACAATCCTTGCTTGCATACAATATGTCCTAATAGTACTCCAAATGGTGAGAAGAATATGCACTTCTTCAAATTCAAAGAAATTTGGCACTGCGTGCATTTATCCAACATTATCCTTAGACATTCGATATAATTTTTCAACAAATTAAACATAGTCCAATCATCAAAATATGCTTCTAAAAATTTGTGAAAAAAATCTTTGAACGCTTCGACCACCACCCTGGAAAAGATGGTTGGGGAATTCTTCAGTCCAAATGGCATCACTGTATATTGGTAGGATCTGCTTTCTGTGGAAAATGTGGTCTCTTGGCTGTCCTCCTTAGCAATCCGGATCTGATGGTATCCTGAAAATCCATCTGTAAAATAATATACCTCTTGGCCTCCAACGTTGCCTAATACTTCATCAGTGAATGGTGTAGGGAAAGGGTCATGCATATAGGCATCATTCAACTTCCTAAGATCCACACATATCCTGATTTATCCTGTATTCTTGTCTTTTACCACCATAGGGTTGATCCACTCTGATTCTTCGATAGGTTCAATAATCCCTGCTTCCATCATTCTGTCAAGCTCAATTTTTAGTTTTTCCTTATATTTTGGATTTAATCTGTAGGGTCTTTTCTTGACTGTCTTTGCACCTAGTTTCAAAGGGATCCTCATATCTCCCATAGGACCTTTGATACCCTTCATATCAGTGAACTTGGTTGGAAACAAGTCCTGATATTTGTGCAGTAACTCTGTAATCTTGCCAATGGTAGTGGAATCCCAATAATCTTCGACATTGGAAAGCTTCAGTGTCTCCTCTGTCCCAATGTTGAATTTTTTAATCTTGATTGGCTGACCAATAAATGGTATCTCAACCCCTGGTCCTTCCACATTTCTTTGGCCTTCTGTTTCTGTGATGTTCACCTTCCTGGGATCATCATCATCATCGGCATTGATGTTGTAGCAGCTCTGCAATTTTTGGAGAGGCACAGTCCATTCGTCCTCTTCTTGTTCCATAGGGAGGCTAGATGTCTCCTCGAATACCTTCTTTCTCACAATATGTAATGCTTGGTCTATTGAAGGATATTCACTTTCAAATAAAAAGGTGGTTACAAAATTCCGAATCATACCTTACCAGTCTGCAGTGATGAGGTGCAACTTTGCTTGAAGGTACCAGTTGATAGGGGTCGTATCCAGCGTGTTAATGAATTTGTGCACCCATTGTGCTTGAGGGATGTCGCTCCAGGCCTTTTCATAGCTTCGCACATGGTCTTTTGCGAAACTTCAACCAATGTACCTTACTTAGCAACTTACTGCTTGTGCTGAGAATCATGCTGTCATTAAAGTTTGACATTGTGTCCAGTATGTAATATTTATTTTATGTGTCCCCCACCATATTGTTGGTGTATCTTTCAGGGCCTCATCCATGACCAACAATATCTGTTGTATTGGTACACTTGTTTCAAAATCTGATAGGAAGGTTTCTAAAGGGTTCAAACTGTCAAATGTGGGTAAATTACTTACTGTTGTGTTGATCCAATGAACTTCTCTGGTTAATCTAGCACATCTTCTGGTAGATACTTCATACATATGGTTTTTCCAGTTCCCCAACACATCTTCTGAATCTGATGAACATGTGTTGTCACTTTGCTAGCTCAGATTCCCGTCGGTTGTAGGGTTGATGTAATCCTGTTGTCTGGTTGTTAGTTTGTAGATATTTTCCAATTCCTATGAGTGGTCTTCTTCTCTGATGGGCTCTATATATCGCTAACCCTCATCTAGATCTAAGGGTGCAATGACCCTAAAGACATCTCTTTCAAATTTCATACGTCTTTTCTTCAAATCAACAACAATGTAATTGTTAAAGGCCTAATCCATTCCTAACAACGCAGGGTAAGGGAAACTGTCATCGACTATCTCAATTACCTCAAAATTTGCAAAGGTTATAACTTCGTTGATGTCCACATGGACATGCTCCAATCATCGTAATGGGTTGACAACTTTCTTATTATCCATCCTAAGTATGATAGGGGAATATATCAACCTTGGTTTTCCCATTAGTGCCCATGTTTGCTTCGTCATGACATTGACCTCCGACCCTAAGTCGAGGACCACATAGTCTATATCATATCCTCCTATCTGAGAATTCAAGTGTAATTCTTTATTTGTCCTTCTCTTATTACCAATTTGGTGTACTACCCTATTCATTAAGGGGTGTATCTTTCCTAGCTCATACTGTCTGATTAAGTTCTATGGCTCTTGTACAAAATTTTCATCCTGAATCAACTTAATACAAGTGTATAAAAATTCGATGAGCTTACTAACCTCTTTTCCTCCTTTTGGTGAAGCCAATTGATCAAATTCCCAAGGCATCCGATATTCTCTATTTTCTGGTTGTTTATTTAAGGAATAACCTTGACCTTCTTTGAACTCTTTCCTTGCTTCCTCAAAGATTTGTCTTTCTTTCTTCGCATCAAAATTTTGGGTCTTCTCTGCAGCTTTCCTAATACCTGTGTCTTCTGCGATATTTCCTAGGGTCATTCTATCCTCTCTCCTGTGGTAGCACCTCCTCGAGTAATAACAATGACTCTAGGGTTTTCTCCATGAGGTTCAGCATATGTTAGTTGAATTTGCAGGTTCTATTGAGGTCCTCGTCTTTCCTGAAGCTTGGCTAACAACACAGGGCAGTCCTCAATGAGATGCTGGAAGGTGTTGCAATAACTGCAAGTGGTTCCAGGGTTCTGAAAGTCCCTTGCTAGATGTCCGAGCTATGCGTAGTTATAAAAGATTATTTTTCCTCGGCCTCGACCTATACATCCTCCTCCTCCTCGTCCTCTGTATCCACTGCAAGGATTGAAGTTTCCTCTTCTTGGAGAGTTATACTATGCATTGTTTCCTTCTTGATGTACTTCACCTTGGATCTTGTATATGTCTCTTGATATTTCATGCATGAGATCATAAGCTCTACAATATCTATCATCATTCCCTACTGATTTACATAATGTGTAATACAAGTTTGTAGGGGTATGAACATATTTCTTCATGTAGTAGCACTCACCGGGGTGATGCTGATTTTTGCATACTTCGCACCAAGTTAATGTGACTTGCTTCAAAGGGATCAGAGTTCCTGAGGCAAGATATTCATGAAACAGGGGACAATCTTCCTTGTCATGGCCTTATGATTTTCATCTGATACACCATATGTATTCCCTTTTGTCTTTTCCCTTGTCCTTTTTCATGTCCTCAACTTGCAAAAACAAACTAGTTAACTGACTCATGATCTAGCTCATACCAGAGATGGATTCTCCCATAGGGGATGATTCAATCTTCATGGTGATCTCCAATGATTCTACCTGCGAAGCAATATTCTACTGCATCAAGGGAACTCTGATATGTGGTAATAGGGCAGCGATGATCCATTCCTTGTTCTGCTCATCTGGGATCTTAAAATTCAATCTTCCTGTTAGGGTCTTGAATCTCTGGTCGAACTCCCAAATAGGTTCAACTACCTTCTACTTGATCTCCTTCAGTTCTGTAATACATTGTGACTCTGAATTAGGTTTCTTAAACTATACAATCAGTGAATTATTGATCTCATTCAATGGATTAGGTTGCGCAAGTCCTTGGACAAGCTTCATGTACCATCTCAATGCCCGGTCTCTCAGTGTAGTGCTAAACTGGTTTGTTTTAACAGCTTCATCGGTAATATTTTTAATGTTCCATATGGCCTCACACAAGAACTAGTGCTGATCAGGATCTTCAGATCCATCTACTCTAAAGATAGGGAGCCTCATCTCATCTGCCATGAAGTTGCCTAGGTTTCATGTCTGAGTGGATGTTGAACTGCTAGTAATAGTGCTCTATGGACTCTGGTGATTTGGAATGTTCTAATTACTTAGCGTTTCTAAAACAATAGGAGGATTGATATTAGTCACTTCAGTACCCTGCGCAGTTCCTAAGGTTTCTGGCTCGTTTGGGCAAAGTTCTTTAGCTACTTCTTCCTCTGGCCCCACGGGCTCTGAATGTTCTTCGTCTGTTAGATTTGCCTCTTCTCCACTATAGAAACCCACTTCCCCATAGTTTTTCTTAAACAAATTATCAAGGTGAACCCCTCAGAATACTCTCCCACTACGCATATGTCCAGCTTCTGTGTCAATGTCATTGTCCGAATTCTTGAACATTATCCTTTTCAAATCTTCTTGATCTATTGTATCTTCAAGACATTATTTTCAAGCAACAACATCTTGATTCTCAACTTCAGAAAGTGAAAAAAGTTTCCTCTGGGTCCTTTGAAAAAGTATCTCTCCGATTGGTTGTATGACTCTACTCTATCAACAACAAACTCGGTGATATACCCTCCAATGGTACTATCAAACCAGTTATCTACTTCTCTAGATACAAGGTTATCGACCCTTTTAACCTTTTGGATCAACGCAGATGTCCAAACCATAGGAGGTCTAGATCTAATCTCGAACTGGGTATCAACTAACCTAGCCAACCACTCATATAGCTCTTGATGGATCCCTCCAAAGAATATCTCATGAATGTCGGTAAAGATATATTTCTCCAACCAATCTTCTATACTAAGATTAGGGTTCTTTTTCTAGGCTTCAACGAAGTCCTTCTCTTGATCCTCTATCCACTTTTGAGTTTCTGTCTTCGATGGGAAACACCTTGACATTCCCTTACAAAGATTCTTGTCCCAACAATGGAACCATTTGTTGGCATAGGGGCAGGACGAGGGTTTATCTCTAAGAGTGCACCAACAAGCCCTAGCTATTGGCCCTTTCAGAAACATCTACGAAGAAAATGCAGTCTCACCTAAAGCAACTATGAGGGGGTTTCAGGACAGAGATGTCTACAACCAGGGGAATATCAGGTGGATCTATTACAACAACAACACAACATGCATTTATCATTCAACAAGCTAGATCTATCCTTCACAGCTATAGATCTGATCTAATACAATAATGCAGATAACAATATAACAATGACAGAGATCAAAGCATCAATCACACACACAACAAAAAATGTATGTGGTTCGCCCTCTCTCTAGGGCTACGTCCACAGAACTATGCTTATGATTTATTAAGGTAAAGCATACAGTTCTTATCTATGCTCTCAACTAGAAGATCTTCTTTCTTCTCTCTCTTTCTCTCCCCTTCCTGCACACCCAACTGCAATACTTGACCTTCACACACAGCTGAAGATCTTACAATATCTGAAGGCTCTCTCTCTCAGCACTTCTTTCTCACAATACAATAATCTCTCACCACAACAATAGAGATAGATCAACAACAATATTGTACCAATCCGACCTAGGTCCTCTTGACCTTTATTTATACATTACAATACCTCACTGACAGCCTTAGGACAAAACTAAAGTGTCAAAACCCTAAATACCCAAAACCCTAGGTGTCTAAAACCCTAGGTCAACTTGACCCACGTTTTTTGGGCTTCGCCATCATGTCTTTCCTTCCTTCTCATGCGGTGTTCCAAAGTATCCAACGATGGATTTTTCCCGCTTGCTGAGTTGTTCTCAATCCATATTCCTTGTTGATGTGTCATCCTAGATCTCCTCATCCCATGTCTTTCATTTCCGTACTTCGCTCCATCTTTTCTTCTCTTATGCTCACTTCGACCTAGTCACAGTCACTGTGTCTTCTGTGAAGTGCGCATTTAACCTTTTCTTCCTTGTTCTTCACTCTCTTCCATATTCAAGGGCCAATAATTAACCTTCTTATAACCACTTTCCATAATTATAAAGTTCTCCATTTACTTTATTATTTAAATAATCCTCCTTGACTTTGTCACTTCACTTTATTATTTAAATAATCCTCTTTGATTTTGTCACTTGACTTTATTATTTAAATAATCCTATTTGACTTTGTCACTTTACTTTGTTATTTAAATAATCCTCTTTGACTTTGTCACTTCACTTTATTATTTAAATAATTTCTTCTTTGCAAGAACTTTGACTTATTTGACCTTTTGGGGTTTCAAGCCAATCATATGAGGGTCCTTCAACTTTGTAAGGTCATAACTCTCAAACCGTGAAATATATCAAAACTCATACCATTATACATCAAACAAACTTGTGTCCTGTTAGCACTCTGTAAATTTTGTCTGGCTAATAGACAAACAATAGAGGTAACTATTTCAACCAGCTTTAGAGTTGGGCTCTAGCCTGCTCAACTCAGAGAGGTCTGACTCGCATCACTTGATATTTCTTTAGAAATCGATGGCTAGATGTAGTTTTTTTGGGTTTTTTTTTTATAAAGTTGTTGGAAAGGAAGGGTAGGGTCACTTAGGGGTACGGAGTAAAAATTGTGAAAGTGAATGAAAATAATGACTGGCTAGTAGAAATATCCAGAGGATAAAGGCTAAATGAGGCAATGAATCTAAGTTATAAAATATATTCAAGCAGGGTGTAAGAGGAAGGAGAAAACAAATAACTACATCACAGAATTACTAAAATGAATTCTGAATTAGTTAAGAAGAAATACAAACAATTTAAATTTCTTAAGCCGAGAGCATCATAAGATGAATTCTGAGCATTTAACTATCCAATTTAAATAGAATACAATGAAAATGGAATTACGAACACAAGAAATACATACAATGAAAGGAGATAAAACTCATATCACCACCATTAGAATCTTTTCATAGAGACTTCAAAAATATTCTCCATATGTATTCAATTCAGCTCTAGAAAATTACAACTGAGTTCAGAAACAACTAAAAAGTGCCCTTGCACTTCTTCTAAAATCAATTCATTTAGAAATTATAACATTTATACAATTCGATTACAATGTTTGAACTGGAATGTTTCAGCTTCTAAAACCGACTACAAAAATTTCAACTGACAATCTCGGCATGTAAACTGATTTACAATGATTAAACAAAAACGTTTCATAAACTAATGATTGATTTTTCTGACTATTCAAATTTTGTATTCACCATTTGTCTTGTTCTAAGATCCTGTTGAAACCTCCAATTTGGTGACACTTGGAGGATATCTGCTAGTTCCTGGAAAATTACATTTTGTCTTGCCTAGTCACACTATTTCTTTCCACTGTAAGTCAGAAGGGATATCATAATCCATCATCTCCTTTATTAGGATTTCCAGGTCAATGCAAGTGGCATAATTCATGGTTGGAAACCCAATATTCATTGTCTTGAACTGGTTTAATATCTCAAAATATGTGGTCAAATATTCCACCAGATTTGTTCCCTTCAAGTTCTCCTTCAACTTCTCCTCCAATATTTCAAACTTGGAGTGATGCAATCTGCATTGGGCGAGGTGAGATTTGTACTCCTCCTGATCATACAATTTCCCTTTTCCATGCCAAAATGATGGGATTCCTTTGATGAACAACTCTTCAAATGGATCTTTGAATTCTTGTATGCTTTGCTCCATCTGCATGGCCTTGGTTTGGATTGATTTAAGCAGGTTATTCTTGGCAATGTCTCTCTTGGACCAAATGATCAATGTGGTCCTTTATTTGACCCCAATGGTTTGAAGTTAAACAATGGGAATGAAATTTAGCAGATTTATAGCATTATGGTCCCAATCCGAAGGTTTCTTTGCCAATCTCACCCATAACAGTGCATCTTCTTCTAGCTGTGATAGCCATGCTATATTTTTCATCAATGAAATTTAGGTATACCCTGAACTTAGCAATTTCAACAGAAATAGAGTCACGGATGATATGTTTGGACCCATGCAACAATCCTTTTCCTTTCAACCTTGTCTTCAATTTGTCTACCCTTTCCTATAAATCTTGATCCTCTTTCTAGAACTGGGCCATCTTTTCATCCTTTATTTTCATTTCCTGTTGCATCTTTCCTATGTCTCCCTGAAGGATCTTGATTTCTTCTTCTTTCAGGCTAACTTGGGACATAGCCTAAACAAATCCATCAGTTCTTTGCTCAGCTCCTACGGTATAAGGTGCAACAAAATCCATGTCTAATGCTCCTATTTGAACTTGTGACCAATTCACCTGTTCCTTCTCTAGCTACAACACTTTGGCCTTGTAATTCAATGCTTCTTGTCGAATTGTCTCTTTCTCTTACTCTAGAGAAGCTAGTTCTGTTGTTTGTGGATGATTTGTGGCAGACATATCTAGCCTTTTCTTCATGCTCTAAATCATCTTGTCTTTCTCTTCTAAAGAATCTTTCACCCCATGAGGGCCTTCAAATTCTAATCTCTTGACTTGAGTCTGCCAAGCTTTGCTGGATGCCTTTTTTTGTCTCAATTGTCCCTCTAGCTTAAGTGCATGAGTTGTCAATGTTGAAAACTTTAAGGTCATACCTAGGTAGTCTGAATACAATATGTCCCTGATGTTTCTGTATAATTTCACCTTGTTTGGGGCACTGATGTTTTCATAATGTAGCTTGACCTCAAACACTTTATCATCATCTGCAATTTCTATGTTGAGTGTCTTCTTCTCAATATCTCTGACTGAGAACATATAAGACCTATGTTTATAAATATTTTCCACCTTAGGCATCAGCTCCCTTATTTTACTCATTGTCAGGCTTCCTTTCACAACATATTTCCTTGCTAAATATTCTTTAGATTGGTAGACTACTCCAGGTTCTTTATCAAAAATGTGCTTCTTGCTGCTGAAAGCTCTTGAGATGCTTTCACTTTGGAGCATGCTTCTTTTACAATCTTCCTCCTTGTTGGTGCCACTCTCTACCATATCCATACTTACTTTCTCCTTAGGATCTTCTTCTTCTAGATCTACGATCTGTGGGGATTTATTGATCTTTATATTCTTGGGAGCATTCTACTGACTATTAGTGCCTAGGGCCTTTGAACTAATTCTCTTGGTGTAGACAATTAATTTGGGAACTTGGAATGTCATCTTCTGAGGGGTCTGCTATGTCTGAGTCTGATGCAAGGTGGATTCCATATCAACATATTTTTCCAAATTATCCAATATGTCAAAACCTTCCACATACTCATGTTCATAAGGGTCATGTTTTCTGATCAATATTCTGTTAGATATGACCTGATGTGGATCATATCTTCTCCCTTGTAGCTGTGAAAATTAAATATCCTTGAGTTTGGCTTGGATTTGAGGTAAGAAAGATCTAGTCTTCACAACAAATGGTCCTATGATGAAAAGAAATTTCAAGTTAGATGCCTTGTGCATTTTCAGGAAATTCTCTATCTCTGAGATGATTCTTTTCCTGATGAACTCCAGGGAAAAAACTCAGGGTGTCAAAAATATAGGGAGAAGATAAGGTGCCTCTTGGCACCCATATATCCAAACTATTGTAGAGTGTATGAACAACACCCAATATCCTACTTTGTTTTCTAAGTTTGGCTGTAAATAAATTTTCATGTCCTCCAGTACTCTTGGTAGATTGGTGTTGAAGATCAAGATGTAAAATTTGGACATGATCTTATTTATGAAAATGAGCATTTTGATTCTTTTGCATTCTATGGAGATGAACACTGCTTCAAGGAACTCTTTCTTGTTTGTCTCCAGGAACATTTTCAACAAGTATGTGTAATACGTGAAGTGCCTTAGTGATTGGAAGTTCACTAGATGTTTTTTTACATTATCATCTATGTATTTATCAAAATTGATATAGACTGATTGATTGGATTCTCACTAAAAAAAGGTTAACAGAAAACATAACATGACCTCAAATACATAATTTTTATTATCTAGACCTAAAATATGATTGAGTATGGAATAGGCCCACTGGATCTCGATAACCATGAAGTTTACATTGATTGGCAGGGACAGACTCTCAGAATAGTACTCGGGTTTGACAATTGTCTGCAAAAATAGGTTTTTTACCTTAGCAGGACATTCCCTGTAAATTGTGACTAGTTTCTCTTCCTTGAAGGGTTCAAACGCTGAGGAAGGGGACTCTGGTATGTTGAGGGTGCATCAAACGAATGAGAAATCTATTCTACACAGAACCTTTGACCCTAACCTATTTAAAAGGACACTCTCTTCCTGTGAATACTTTTTAGCACACCAACCTACAAACTCTGGGAAAGGGAATGCGACTTTGATGGCGTAAGGGACTATGGAGGCTTGGTTGACTTCAAGAAAGGGTATTTGTCTCCCTACATGATATGAAAAATTGGCTCTGGACACAGAGACAGGTGAGACAGTTATTATGGTGTTAAACACAGCAGAGTCCCTATCAATTAGGGATTCTTCGCTTGATAGAGGATCTTGCTCTGTTATGAAAAAAATCACAAGATCCATGATGATGTTGAAAAATAGCCATGAATGAATGGAAGACATGTGAATTTGGTGCACTGTTGAGCTTAGCTTCGATTGGAGTGGTCACACCACTTTTACAGTTCAAATGATTTGAAAATTCATAAAATAATGACAAGGGTTACCCTCCTTATATACGCCTCCCGATATCAGGGACGAAGCAAAGCGGTTTGGGGTAGACCAATTTTCACCCTGCTATTCATTTGGTGGCACCACGTGGTCTTGGGACGAAACCACAGTATTTTCATTGGCCCAATTTCAAATAATTAAACCCCGCACTAGTTCTCCGCTCAATATAACTACTGATCGTCGATCTATGGTGCCTGAGATCTGTGATCCTCCTTGTCCCGTAAAATCCATGCCTCTGCTAGATTTATCCCTTTTCCACTAGGTGTGTCCATGTCCTCTAATCTATCACATCTCTACACCGATTTATCCCCTTTCTAAATACCAAGACTTGGATTCCATAAAAAAATGTTATGGTGTAACAGGTACATTACCCAAACCTTTTTTCTACCAGAATTCACTACCAAACTTTTTTCAAGGGTTGACATCAATGATAACCAACCCAATTAATCAACAATATCCCCATTTGGCATTGATGGAAATACTCTGATGCAATACTGAAATCATATCACTCATGCTCCCCCTGGAACCATTCTTACATATCTGTGACCAATGCTCCCCATGGAACCATGCCTCTGTCCTCTTCATATGATAAATATCTCCTCCTTTGTCATCAATGGAAAAGGTATCTTTTCATTCAGGGTTTCTCCCCCTAACTGACTCATTTGATCTCCCAACCTGAACTTTCCTCTTTATGGTGCTTCCTCATGTACATCTAAGACATATAAGATAAGAATTCAAAAGCATTCATTTTGGAGTAGAAATAACTCCAAGTCTCTAGAGAATATACTCAAAGGCTTCCCATGGAAGCGGTTTTGTAAAGATGTTTTCCACTTGTTCTTTTGTGCCCACATATTCAACTCTGATGTTCTTTTCTACAACCTGTTCCCATAGAAAGTGATACTTGATTGGAATGTGCTTCATCGTGGAGTGCATCACCTGTTTATTTGAGATATTGATGGAACTTGTATTATCACAACAGATTGGAATGGGCTCATCATACTCAACTTGTATATCTGTCAAAGTTTGTTTCATCCATAGAACCTGTGTACAACATGTTGTTTCTGCAATATATTCTGCCTCGGCTATAGATAAAGATATTGATTATTTTTTCTTGCTTAGCCATGATACTAAGCACTCACCCAAATAGAATGTTGCTCTACTTGTGCTTCGTCAGTGATCAATGAAACCTTCCTAATCTGCATCTGTATAGACAATAAATGATAGATCCTTTCCTTTTGGATACCATAATCCAAACTCTTTTGTTCCTTTGAGATATCTAAAAATCCTCTTCACTACTAATACATGTGATTCCTTTGGTGCTTCTTGAAATCATGCCACCTATCCAAATACTTGCATTACATCTAGTATGTATGTTGTCACATAATATCGGCTACCAATCATTAACGTATATTGCCTCTGATCTGCAGACTTTGAATCATCATCTTTTCTCAACTTGCAACGGGTTTGCATGGGAGTGATAACTGGTTTTCAATATTCCATTCCGAACCTCTTTAGTATTTCTCTGGTATACTAGGTTTGAGAAATAAAAATTCCTTGGTTTCTTTGACGTATCTGAAGACCCAGAAAGAAGGATAGTTCTCCAAGTAATGAAATTTCAAATTCATTTTGCATGTCCTTTGCAAATTTCTGGCTTTATTTGTCATCAATACTTCCAAAAATAATATCATCAACATAAACTTAAATTAATAAAATACTATCTTGAGCTACCTTAATGTAGAGGTTGTTGTCTACACTTCCTTTTCTGAACCCTACTAGCTGTAGATATTTATCCACTCTAGAGTACCATGCTCTAGGAGCCTGTTTTAGACCATACAAGGCCTTCTTTAATTTACACACATAATTTTTGTTCTCTGACAACTAAAATCCTTCTGGTTGTTCAATGTAGACTTCTTCTTCAAGTTCCCCATTTAGAAAAGATGATTTTACATCCATCTAATACACTTCAATACTTTTGGAGCATGCATAAGCTAAAAGAAATTGGATTGATTCCCTTCTGGCAACTGGGGAAAATGTCTCTTCAAATTTGATTCCTTCAACCTATGCATATCCTTTACATACCAATCTAGATTTGTTCCTTGTAAGCTGTCCATCTTCATTCAATTTATTCCTGTATACCCACTTTGTGTCGATCACATTCTTATCCTTTGGTCTTAGAACCAATTCCCAAGTGTTATTTTTCTCTATTTGATCCAATTCTTCATACATGGCCTTATTCCAAAATTCATCCTTGATGGCCTCTTCAAAATAGGTTGGTTCAATCATAGATGAGAGTGCTAGGTGCACTTGTTTTGGTGAACTGATTTTTCTTCTACTCTCAACTCCTGCATATTTGTTTCCAATAATCAAATTTGAAGGATGATTCTCCTGTACTTGTCTACTAGGTGTCTTTGGAGGAACTTGTTGAACTTTCTCTTCTACTTATGTTGGATCCTCTTCATATTCCCCTTCTAATTCTTTTTTATCTTCTGCTTCTTCTTCGTAAACATGTTCCATTGATTCATTTTCTTCTTCCTTTAATTTGTGTCTACTTGTTTCATCAATTGTTACATTGATGCTTTCCACAAATTTGTTCAATCTTAGGTTGTAACACTTGTATTCTTTCCTTGTACTTAAGTAACCAACAAGTACTCATTTTTCCACACGAGAGTCAAACTTTCCCATTTGCATCTTCTCTTTTGATGTAGCATTTTCTTCCAAAAACTCTGAAGTGCTTCACATTTGTTGTTCTTCCTTTCCATAGCTCGTAGGGAGTTTTGTCAGTGTTGTTTCTGAGCATTACTCTATTTTCAATGTGAACTGTTGTATGCATTTCCTGTGTCCAAAATATATCTATCAATTTGGAATCCATTAGCATTGTTTGAGCCATTTCCTGTACTGTCATGTTCTTTCTTTCAACAACTCCATTCTGTTGAGGTGTCCTAGAAATGGAGAATTGCCTTTTTATTCCATGTTTGCTGCAGTAGTCCATAAATTATTTTGAAGTGAACTCTCCTCCATTATCATATCTCAAGAATTTGATTTTTGAATCCATTTCATTTTCAACCATTTCCTTGTATACCTTGAAGTTTTCAAAATCTTCTAACTTATTCCTGAGAAAGAAAAATGCAGTCATTCTTGTATAATCATCAACTAATAACATAAATTATTTCTCACATTTTAAACCCTTTGTTGTAGTTGGTCCAACTAGATCATTATGCACAATTTCTATTGGTCTTATCATTGAATATTCTTTTGATTTAAACCTGGTCTTTGTTTTCTTTCGTTGTTGACAATGCTTGCATAAAGTGTTCGTTGGTTTTGTGATATGGGTAATTTCTCTAACTGCTTCCCTTTTATTGACTTTGTCAAGGTTATCAAAATGTATGTGACCCATTCTTCTGTGCCATAACCAACTTTCATCTTCCTTTCCTCGGCAACACTTTTCATTTCCAATTTCACTTAATATATATATATATATATATTGCTTGAAGTTCTCACAGTTGTTGCAATCAATTTTCCTGAATCTTCTTTTCTTATCTCTCACTTTTTTGAATTGAAAGTAACTTTATGAACTTGGTCACACATTTGAATCACACTTAGAATATTAAGTTTCATATCTTCTACTTGTAGAACATTTTTTTCCTTGGTATTCTTGTTCCCAATTCTAACTGTGCCTTTTCCAATGATTTTAGTTGAATCATCATTTACGAAGGAGACTGATCCATCTCTTTCCTTTCTAATGTAATAAACCTACCTCTATCACTTGTCATGTGTTTTGAACAACCACTATCAACATACCAACCACGTTTCTTCTTCATAGCTTGTAGAGAGAGTGTGCATTCTTCATTGCTATATTGATTCTGGTTTCTTATCCATGTCCTTTTCTGAGGTTCATTTCTGTGAATGTTGTTGTTATGTTTTGGCTCTCTAGGAGGGAATGTCATTCTGCAATCTTTGGCCATGTGCCCAAAGTTGTTACATTTGTATCATTCCACTTCACTGCTCAACTTTTCAAACCTATTGTAACTTTTTCTATGTTTTTCACTAGGCCTTCTTGGACAACCCTTTTGAGTATGACTTTCAAAGTTGTTTATGTTCATGTTGTTATCTCTGCAATTCACAACTTTATGTCCAAAATTATTACATGCATGACATAAACAAAAAAATATAGTTTGATACCTGGGAGTTGAAGATCTTCTGAAAGGAGGTACTCTTATGAATCCTACTTCTTCCTAAGGCCTATCGATTTCTGTCGGTCGTTGATTCTAAAATTTGAATCTTCTTAGTGGAAGAGTGTCCTTTTAATTTTCTTTGTAGACCTTCCTATCCCCTTTGATTGTTTCTGCATAGCTTTTTGGATATGTTTTTTTTTTTCTATTTTTTTGGATATTGATCCATTTTTTGTCTGATTTTATCCAATTTCGGATTTGTCATGATGAGGTTTTTGACTGCTGATAATGTCATTCGAAACTTTTGAGTTTTTCTACATATTTTTATTTTGAAGATCCTTTCTTAATGTGACAATTTCTTCTTCCAAATTTCCAATGATCATGTCTCTTCCTTCTATCTGTTCTTTGAGTTCTTCTTCAATTCTTTTATCTTCTTCAATTTAAACCTTCAAATTTGTGATCATTTATTCTAGTTCCTGGGTATCTTCTTTCTTGTCTAGTTCCACTTGTAGTTTCTTGTTTTTCTTCTTTTTTCTTCTAATAACTTTTATGGCACACGACATTTATTCTCGGTAGTCATCTTCTGCCTCTTCATATTCTTCTTCGACCTCTTCATATTCTTCTCTAGAGTCTTATTTATCAGAGTATTCTACTTTCATGAATAGAACTCTTTCTTTATCACTAACTTCATCTTCATCTGATGACGAGATGTCTTCTTTGGTGCATATGCTTTTCTTGAAAAAATTATTTGTGGTTCTTTTTCTATTTGAGTAACCTTCATCATTTCTCTTTTTCTTATGAGGACATTTGTTAGCAAAATGACCAATACCATCACAATTAAAACAAATCAAAGGAATATTACCTCTATACCTGTCGTTGGTTCCCTTGTTCAATCTTCTAACAAAGTTGACCACTTCTTCATCATCTTTTGAGACGTCACTGCTGCTGCTATGTTCTTTTTCTTTTTTCTTTCCCTTTTTCTTTGACCTTTTGGATGCTTTGAAGGCTTCTTCTTTCATATCTAGATTTTCCTGTTTAGTTATCATTTCATATGTTGTGAAGATTCCATGTAGTTCATCCATTCTTATTGAGTTTAGATCTTCTCTTTCTTCTAGTGCTGATATCTTAGGGTCAAATCTCATAGGAAGAGATCTTAGTACCTTTTGAAAAATTACAAATTCTTTGATTTCTTCTCCCAATCCCAATATTGCATTTACTATTTCATCAAATCGTAAAAATTAAGCTGCAGTGTTCTCATCTTCCTTCATCTTTAGTTGTTCGAACTGACCTCTATAAGTTTGAAGATTTGCTTCTTTGAATTTTTAATCTCCTTCATAAATATTTCGATTTTTGTCCCAAATCTCTTAGTGGATTTAAAATGGGAAACTTTGGTGAATATCGATTCTCCAATACCATTCAAAAGTACATTTGTGTCTTTAGAATTATTCTGACCAAGTTTCATAGCTTTGTCATTTGTTGACGGAACTATTGGTGTTGTGTATCCATCTACAATTGATTGCCAAATTTCAAAACCATGTGCTTGTATATATGTCTTCATCCTTATGCTCTAAAAGGCATACTTATGTCCATCAAACTATGGTATTCCATTTTTATACATGTCGTTGCTCTCCATGATCTACCTTTAAGTGGTTAAATTGATTTCTGAAGGAACTTGCTCTGATACCAATTGTTGGATTACTGAGAGAGGGGGTGAATTAGTAATAGAGAAATCTAATCCTTTTTTAAACATATAATGCAAGTGTTATATAAATGTATCATTATCATCCAATAATTGCAGATTAAATAAATAATGAAGAAATGAACAATCATACACATACATAGTACACCATTGTTTTTACGTGGAAACCCAAAGTGGGAGAAAACCACATAATTCTTTTTCTTATATGTATTGAAGAATTGGATTCATTGGAAGCACCATCTTCCTCTGTTTTACAACTACAACTGGAAGGAGAATCCAACCCCTTAGCTTCTCAGGATACAACTTGAGGGAAGCTCCAACTCCCCAATTCTTTGACTATAACCATAATGAGAATACAACCCCCTATGTTTACGGCTACAACCTGAAGGTTATCCAACCACCTATCCTTGCCCAATCCAACCGCCCTGACGTATAAGTAGAATAATGGAACCACTGTCACACTATCATTGTGAGATATGTTGATGTAAACATATACCAATAAACCTACACCAAACAACCTGTACCAATAACCTGAACCATGTATCAACCATGCATCAACCTGTAGCTCAACCTATAATCAACCTGTGACATAAACAAGTGCATCAACCATGCACCAAACTGTACCAAACAACCTATAATGAACTTGTGCCATAATCAAGTGCAGAAACCATGAACCAACCTGTACCTCAACCTACAAACTTTCCTTAAATTTAACAACAAGAGACTAACATTTTCATCAAACTTTACTTTAGTTTCACATGACTAGTTTTGGATTAGTCAACAACCCTAAATTGAAATAATCATTACTATGTACCTGCAACGAATAAAGATATGAAAATAGTACAAAATGTTGTTCAGTGTGTTTTATGCAATTCCTCCAGGTCTCACTACTTGGAACCTCTCATAAAACGATTTATAGCAAAATGACATACCTTGTTGAATTCTGGCTTCTTCTAGAGAGTGAACTTGTAGAGCATGCCCCGCACATAATATTTGTTGTATGGATCTGAAATTTTTTTCACAGAATACTAAAAACTATACTATAACCAACACATTTTGTCTTACTAAATTTGGATATGTTATGAAGAAGTTATGAGGTTTTTACCTGAAACACCTGTTTTAGACTAGTTTTGGGACTAGCCACAAACCCTATTTTCCACAAAGTGTAACTCCATAAATACAACAACCCATAAGTTGAAATTTGTACCATAACTACTTGGATATTTTTTCTCAATGGCCTCCCAATTTCACAGTATGAATCATTCTAGAAAAGATGTTATTGTGAAAATGGTGAGATGACCTATAAATATCACAACTTAGAAAG
Source organism: Picea glauca (assembly GCA_000966675.3). Classification (NCBI taxonomy): domain Eukaryota; kingdom Viridiplantae; phylum Streptophyta; class Pinopsida; order Pinales; family Pinaceae; genus Picea; species Picea glauca. The sequence continues at coordinate 132,169 of JZKD02S2227319.1, forward strand.
CATCATCAAAAGAATTTTTCCTCCCTTGAATTTCGGCCTTCTTTACTTCACCTTTCCTCTGAAATTAAGCTTAGATATCCTTTTGTTACCTTAGTAACCTGTAGATATTCAATATGTTCAAGTGTGTTTAAAATGAGAGAGCCTTGCCCCTTATTTATACTCTTTAAGTAGCTTACTTAGAAGCATCTTCTAGGCCACTTTGTCCACATAGCCATTTTGTCCACATAGTCACCTATGTCCAAATTTGCCCAAATTGTCACTTGTCCATGTATCCAATAGCCACTCGACCACTTAACCCATTTTCCTCATTTTAGCGTTAACCTTCTTATAACCACTTTCCATGTTACCCATGATTTTGGTCGTCATGATGATGTATTGATGATGGTGTACTCAGGCTCTTCATAAGAACTTTCTCTTGAGAAAAGTTACTTTCATCTCTTCCCAGAAAACTCATTTTTGAAGAAGGTTCGCAAGCTGCTAATATATTAGGGTGCGAGAATGACCCATTCTCGCAAGCTGCCTTAAGCCAGGGTGCGAACTTCTTGCATTGTATAATATTGCCAGCCTGCGAACTCATTTTTTCGAACTTTTGGATTTGAGTGTTGGCATATTCAACTACCCAAATTAGTCTAGGTGCCTCATAAGAGTTTCTTGGACCATTGATTGATGTTTTTCTTGTCTTCATTTTCATGCATGAACAGTCTTAGGATTTCAAAGTCTTTTCTTGTCACTTCTATCTTGACATTCGTTTCTTGACTTTTCTTGGCATAACCATACTCTCTGATTTCAGAATTTGAGTGTGCTTGATTGGTTAAGGACCGACAATTAGTTGAAAGTTGAGTTTTCTTTGTCTTTATCATTTTCCCATTGTTTGAAAGATCATTTTTCTTAAGCAATTGAAAAAAACTAGATTGGTTTGCTTCTTATTTTTGTTTTCATTGAAAGAGTGATTTGGGTTTTTATCATTGCTTGTTCATTGGTTTTTTATTTTATGTACTCTCACTATCATGGTGTGGGTCCTTTTTGAAAAGTGAACAAACATTTTTCTTTCAAAAAATCATTTTCATCTTCGAAAACATTGAAAATCAATTGTTGAAATTATTGAAAAAGAAACAATAGAGAATTGTTATTGATGCGTGATTTGTTGTATTTGCATTTTAAAGGAAATTGTATTGTAGTTCAAGGTTGATCTAGAAAATTTCTCTTTCCCTCCCATACATAGATTTCATTGAACGAAAATTGCTATATTTCATTCTCATCCATGCATCGCTGGGTCAAAGTCTTATACAACATTAGTTTCATCTCCATTTCCTTTGAGTAAACAACAACTCTTAATAACACTGCGCAATCATAAAATTTAACTAGTAACTCTTTTCTAGGGCTCTATTACACCAACATTTAGCTAAGCTAGTGCTTTGGAGTAGGAAGAGAGATACACTTTCCAAAAGCACAAAACACACATTAGCATCTTGTGTTAGGGAGTGTCAAATTCCATTTGCAACATCTTGTCCTGGGAAGCGCTTCTCACACAAGGGTCAAGCACGAGGTTGCATTGATATTGGCAGAGTTACTCACCCCTCTTTGTTGATATCAGTGTAGAGATTGCACGTATTACATGGATCACTCGGAGGTATACCCACAATGATGAGTGGAAGCCTTTTGAGTTGATTTCGGGATAGATACCCTGCCCTTGCATGTGGATCAGACTGTCGACTGTCCCCCCAGGCTTTACTGTTGTTGGCGGTGACCTTAGTGGCCTATCTTTCTAGGTTCTTACACGAGGTGGCTATGAAGGAGAAAGTCTTCCCGGTACCTGGAATTGACGTTGACCAAACTCACTTGGGCTCCTTGGAGGGTATACCCATGATTATGTGTGGGAGCTTGCACTAGGGTGTAAGTCTATTAAGCAGGTCGTCAGCGTAACTTTTCCACCCTAGCCCAGCCCCTTCTCGTCTCATTGTTGTGACATTGGATTTCATCACCAACTAGTGACTTTGGAATTAGAAGGTCTTGTTTTCTTGGTGTTGCTTCCTAGATTTTGTTTACCAGCGCTTGTTGTTTGTTTATAGAAGTTGACCATAAGATTTTATTCATGAATTTTGTCACTCGTTTACAATAGCTCCTCCATGTCGTTCACGTAGAATGCAAGGTTTATCTCCAGAGCATCTGGATGGTTCTCAACCCTTGCCTACTAGTACACCTAAGGGATCTCCTCAGCAAAGTGAAGTCACAGTCGTTACCACACCACAAGTGGAACGAACTGACTCTCTAGAACATTTTCGAATTACAAATACTGGAGAGGAATTTTGACTTAACCCCAATTCTGAGATACGTTTTATATGAGAAAACTCTTCAGGAGACTTAATTGTTGTGTATTATGGATATCCGACTAGACCTGAGAACCAGGATCCTTTTTGGTCTACGGACATTTTTTGACGAGACCTTTTTGGTCTAGGTTCACCTGTGATTTCCGAAATCAAACCACCTGTGATTTCTGAAATCTCTAGTACAAATATAGTACCGTTGACTACCACTTATGACTTTACCATCCCTGTCAAAATGGCCCATCTCACAGCTACTATGAGTGTTCCAACTGGGTTTACTGCGGTTAGTCTTTCTCCCATCAACACCCCGCGAACACCCAACGTCACTTCGACACTACCACCCGGATACCGTGTGTTGAATGCTTCTACTCCTACTCCTGCGCCAACTCCATCCGGCTCTCCTAGTGGTCCTTATTCTTCTGGGCACTCTCTTCCTGATTTTATTCCAACACTCCCTCAATTTCCTTTTGGAGGACCTTCTTTGTCTTCTAATGGCAATCTTAATCCTAGTGGCACTATTCCATCATTCAGTCCAAATTACCAGTTTCCAATTGGTGGACAATTTCACCAAGGTGGTATGACTCAACCCCCTCTCAGTGGACAAATTCCTTTTGGAACGCAAGTCCCAATTGGAACACAACCCCCAATTGGAACATTGCCCCCGATTGTAACACCACCTTCAATGGGAGGACCAACCCCACCTTATGGGCAAAACATACCACTATGCTTGGCCTAGTATTGGAATCAGTTGATACAACATCCTACTCAAATGACTGGGGGGCTGCAGTTTCTAGCTACGTCTGTAATACCCCCTAGTGTGGGCCAACCATATCCAGGATTATTCAATCCCATTTTGGGGGTGAATGCTCAAACTCAAGCCCCTATTCCAGGGTACAATCCTATGAGCTACTATCCTCTTCAACCACCACTGCATCTGCCTGGGTCTTCAAATTATATACAGACTGCTTATGGTCCTACTAGTTTGCCGACATGGCTTCCTCCCCAAAGCCACCAGTACCCACAAGTGAATCGAAAGTTATATTTTCTAGCCACTTTAGATCTTCTAGATTTGTCAAGGATTTTAAATGATCCTATTCGTCACTTTCCCTAATGGCCTGTTATACCAGCCAAGCTTCCATCAGACATTCCTAAATTGGATGACAAAGTGGGAGAAGACCCAAAAAATCATGTTATGACTTTTCACCTATGGTGCTCATCCAACTCATTGATGGATGACTCTATTCATTTACGTCTTTTTCAACGAACCCTCATAGGTTCTTCTATGAAGTGGTATATTGAATTGCCACGAGGTTTCTTCTCTAACTTCAACACCCTAGCTATGGGTTTCCTTATGCATTACCAGTTATCGATATGTTATGACACTGGGATGAAGATTTTGAATTCCTTCAAACATAACAAAGACAATCATATATCCGATCACATCCATGAGTGGTGAAGGACACGACGTCTCATTAAACTTGAGCTCCCCGATCAGTTGCTGGCAGAGTGGTTCACAAAATCATTTGTGAACGACATCGGTAAGGACATTGCCATGGGTGGCATAGTCACGGAAGAGTAGGCTATAAGTCGTGCTCAATATCTTGACCTCATTTACTCACAAACGGGAAGCCTTTATGATTTACTACCTGACTTACCTCGTCCTAATACTTCCAGCACTTCAACTACTCCAGCTTCTTCGCATGCAGCTAATGGTGTGATTGGCACTTTCCAGGCCCAACCACATTCCGCTTCAAGCACAAACCCCAAATCTACTTCTTCTAATGTTCAAAATGCTCCGTCTCCTGCCCCTCCCACCAACAAGACTTCTGAGGTAAATGCAGTCCAATCTACCCCAGCCGGTAAAAACAAATCTAAAAAGGGAAGGGGTAAGAATAAGGAGGGAAAAAATACTTCTCAAGCAGAGAAAACCAAAACTACCCCTGTTGATGATCGGGATAAGCGCAAACCATGATACCCTTGTCTTATCTGTGGTGATTATCACTACATGAAGGATTGTCCATGACGTGCTGATGTCACTAAGTTCCTTCAAGGAGCTCCAAAACCACCTGCACCAGCCATTTTGTCCCAACCCTTCCCGTCTCAACAACAGGCTCAGTTGGTCATTCACGACCAACCCTCCTCTTCTACTACATCATATGTTTTTATGTGTACTGGTGATTCTAAGAAGAGAAACGTTGCACTCACTACTCGCGCCAAAGATTATTTTCCCTCTAAAGAGAAGGTTGATGATCTACCGCATTCCTCGGCACAACCCTCTCTCGCGACTCCACCTACCAACGATCCTCTTCATCTCGAACGATCGAGCCTCAAAATAGTTCTCCGACCCCCCCCCAAAGGGCATCATTTGGAAATCAGTTTTCAATCCTCATGATCGTGCCGCCCAGAACTACAACATTGTTGAAGATCTGGCCCAAGCACCTTCTACGATGTCATCCCTTGAGGTCCTTCAAACTTTTCCCACACAACGGAAGGCACTGTTGAAAGTTGTCGGTGGAATCGATCCGACGGATAAAAATTTAATAATATTTGACTTGGAATATCACATTCCAAGGTTACCCCCTCAACTTGCGTTCCATATCCAAGTGGTTGTCTCCAACAAAAACATTTGTCGAACCATTATCGATTAGGGTGCATTGACATGTGTTATGTCTCTCACTTGCTGGAAAGCCATTGGCTCTCCTTCTTTGAATGAATCCAAGAACACTCTTAAATCCTTCAACGACTCTGGTTTTAAGCCCTACGATGTCCTTCCTTCATTGCCCATTACATTAGAAGGTAAAACAGTCCAAGTCAAAGTGGAAGTCTTTGACGCTCCCCTTGATCACAATCTTCTTCTTGGCTGCAACTGGATCGATTCCATGCACGTAGTTGTGTTGATCCTTTTCCATGTGGTACATTTCCCACATCAAGGTAAGGTTTTCACCATCGATCAACTAGCCTTCTTCAATTCTGATACCCATACTGGCAACATACCGTTTATCTCTAAAAACCCACCGGGTTATGAGAACGTCGGTGTAGGGATTCTCAAGGACTCTTCATTAATGGGTACTTTCCCCATTCCACCACCTGATGTTCCACGCTCGTCTGTTGCTTCCATCAACATGATCTCCACCTTGCCTCACGAACTTCCAGTGTCTCACGACCCCTGGATAGTCCCTGACCCTGGAGATCATCTTTGTTTCGGCGACGAAATGTCGTTAAGTCCAGTTGAATCCGCCTATCAGGCCATTCAATCAACAACACCTTCTACCCCCTCTCTTGGTGAGTTGTCTCCCGATCCTTTCCATGTAATTTTTCCCACAGATGAGATGATCATGTCTGTCATGGAGGACACCCCTTGGGATGATGGGCATCATCGTTCCATCCTCTTTCTGGAGCAACATACGCTTGAGAACTACCAATGGATTTCAACCCCGTCGACCGTTGTCATCATCTTGACCATTCTCGAGTCTGCACATGATGTGTTTTCTGAAGGGAACTTAAGAAATATCTCACCCACAATTCCCCTCGACATATCCGTCAAACCTAGAATCATTGAAAATGTCCATATTGGAGCTTCGTGTTCTCTTGACGAAGTCGTCACCTACACATCCCTTTTCAAAGAGTTTCATGATATCTTCGCATGGAGCTATGAAGAAATGTCGGGTATCGACCCTGAGATTGTGATACATGAAATAAAGACATACCTCGACACTAAACCCGTCTGGCAACGCCTTCGTCTAGTTCACCCACATAAAGCAGCTGCTATAAAGCTTGAAGTCGAGAAACTTCTGAAAGTCGGCTTTATTTATCTGGTGTCTCTCACAGACTGGGTTTCCAATCTTGTCTCGATTGACAAGAAACAAGGCACCATTCATGTATGCATTGATTATAGGGATATCAACAAAGCTTGTCCCAAAGACAACTTTCCTACCCCCTTTGTCGATTAGATTGTCGATGACTGTGCCAGAAGTGAAATATTCTCTCTCATGGATGGTTTCTCCGGATATAATCAAATGAACATTGTTCCCAAGGATCAACATAAGACTACTTTTATTTGTCCTTGGGGTACTTTTTCCTATCAGAAACTTCCTTTCGGTCTCAAGAATGCTGGTGCAACTTTTTAGCGCGCTATGTCTTATGCTTTCCATGATATCAAACACATCGTTCAACCATATTTGGACGATTTACCCACTCATTCAATGCGCCGATTCGATCACCCAACCCATCTCCATGCCATTTTCGTTCGTTGTCGGTTCTATCGTATATGTTTGAATCCTCATAAGTGTATTTTCTGTGTGGAATCCGACTACCTTCTAGGTTTTATCATTTCACGTCAAGGGATCTAGGTGGATCCTTTAAAGGTTGAGGCAATCCTTAATCTCCCTCCTCCTTCTACTCTTCACCAGTTACAAAGTTTGCAGGGGAAAGCAAACTTTCTTTGTCATTTTATCCCCAACTATGCCGAGATAACTCATGGATTTACGCTACTCCTTAAAAAGGATTCAGAATTCATCTCGGATACCATTGATAACAATTCTTTTGAAGCATTGAAATTGTCCCTAATGCATGCTCCACTTCTCTTTCCCCTTGATTACAGTCGCGATTATTTCCTCTACCTTGTTGCCTTGAATTACACTATTGGTATGGTTCTCATCCAAGAGGATGATGCTAACGACGAACATGTTATCTACTACTTGAGTCGAAGTCTAACACCTACTGAAATCAAGTATTTACATGTCAAAAAACTGGAATTGGCTTCCGTTCAAGCCATCCAACGCTTCTGGCACTATATCCTCTGATGCAAGACTACAGTGATTTCTCATTGCAACCCTATGAAATACATTCTCACCCGTCAATTGATGGGGGGAAAATACTCCAAATGGATTGTGATACTCTAGGAGTTTGACTTGGAATTCGAACACGCCAAGTCTAAGAAGTCCTTAGTCTTTGCTGAGTTGATATGCGACTTTCCCCATTCTACAATGGAAAACGTAGCAGCTGATTCATTACCCGATGAATATCTTTTCCTTATTAGCACTGACGATCTTTGGTATGGTGATATCATTATATATCTCCAAACCCAGAGTTTTCGGCCAACTTTGTCCAGTACTGAGCGACGTCAAATACGATATCAAGCTCGTCAATACATTATCCTCAGGGATACTCTATATCGTCGGGGGATTGACTCTATTTTTCGACGTTGTCTAACGTTCGATGAAGTCGAGAAAGCTCTGAATGACTACCATTCTAAAGCATGTGGTGGTCATATGTCTGGGTATGCTACTGCCCAGAAGATCTTATGAGCATGGTATTTTTGGCCTTCTTTGTTTAACAGCTGCATCATCGTCGTTCAGAAATGCCATGCTTGTCAGACCTATAATCAGAAAATATGGTCACATCTCGCTCCTCTTCACCCTGTGGTCTCAGTTGGTCCTTTTACGAAATGGGGCATCAACTTCATGACATGTCACCCTCACTCAACTGGGGGGCATGGTTACATTATTGTAGCCGTTGATTACTTTACGAAATGGGTCGAGTCGATGCCAACATTTGACAACACTGGAAAGACCGCAACATTATTCATTTTTAATCACGTCATAGCTCATTTTGGTGTTCCCCAAGCTATTGTCACCGATCACGGTAGCCACTTCAAGAATTTTATGATGTCTGAACTTACTGAAAAGTTGGGTCTTTGCCATGATAACTCAACGCCTATTATCCACAAGCCAATGGCCAGGTCGAAGAAATTAACAAAGTTCTCATAACTATGCTCTGACGAATGATAGGGATTCATAAAACAAGTTGGCACACAATGTTGTTTTTGGCATTGTGGGCGTATCAGACATCTGTCAAGTCTGCTACTGGGTTTACACCTTTTCGTTTAGTCTATGGTGTGGAATCCATTCTCTCGATTGAATGAGAGATACCCTCTTTAAAACCAGCTGTTGAACTCCTACCAAACACTTCTGCTGAGGAAGAACGTCTATTGTATCTTATGCAATTAGACGAAACTCGACGTGATGCCACCCTAGTCATCGAAGCTCAGAAAAAATGTGTCAAGGCCTAATACGACAAACATGTAAGGCCTCATGTTTTCTCCGAAGGAGATCTCATTCTCCTCTATGATCAAGATCAAGATATGCTAGGAGTTGGAAAATTTGAAGCCATGTGGCGAGGTCCTTATATCGTTCGACGAGTTTTGGAAAAATGAGCTTATGAGTTAGTAGATTACGATGGTATCCCTTTGAGTGAACCCAAGAATTGGTTGTACTTTAAGAAGTACTATGCATAAAATCATCTGTGCACGAGTACTTGTATTTTTATTGTATCATACTTCTTGTGTGTTACTATAGCTTGTTTTTGTCATTAGCTGGTCTCTACTCTTATGTGACATTGTGTTTGATTTCCAGATGTCGGAGTCTTTGCTACCCTATATTGTCATCGCTGATGGTGCTAGCCATAGTACTCAGAACCTTGCTTCCGATGCATGGGCAATTTACGCCCCTATAAACGAACTTGTCTCCTTACAAGGTGTGTGTCTCGGTCATGCGACCAACAACATTGCAGAGTATAGCACCGTTATTGAATTATTGGTTGATGCTATCTCACTTGAAATTCATCATTTGGTTGTGCGACTCGATTCGCAGCTTGTAGTACTATAGTTCAGTAATGTCTATACTATTCGAAGTCCTACTTTGTTATGGATGTATTTGCGAATTCGCCTTTTGGAGCATTATTTTGATTACATTGAATATCAACATATTCCTATATGTCTAAATAGATTAATAGATGCATTGGCTAATTATGTATTAGACAGACATTTGAATCATTTATAAATCAATCACATCAATATTCACACAACACATGATAAACCGGTAGAAGCCGTCTATATATATAACAATCAAAAGAGTTTTTTTACAAAACGTTTTTTCCGAAGACCAAAATGTCAAAATATGAAGCTCATAGCTTCTACAAAGTGATGTCATGGATTATGTTCACGGTAACACACGACTGCATGAGAAACCCTACAGAGCAGTCAACTCATGGACCTTGACACTCCTACAGTATGACACTGATCGTGTCATGGAACCTATTCAGGAGGCATGTCTGGAATATCTACGGTTAGGCCCTCTAGATTTTGTTCCACTACCTGATAATCCTCGGCATATTGTGGCACTGTCGCTACCTCTCCTTGCCATTGAATGGGAGAAGTACCAGGAGGTCAATAAGGTCCAACATCTGTGTCATCAAAAATGAATTTTTTATTTAGTCTTTGGATGAACATATAAAAAACATTTGAATATGATTAAAATTCACAAAAACATTTAAAAAGGAAAAATTGTGTGTAATTCTTAACAAGTTCCCCCCACTGAGCATCCTCTGGTAGTACTACATCCGGATCTCCTCGTAAATCCAACCTGGCATAAGCATAATCGTCAACCATCAAGATCTATGGTTGAAGCCAGTCAAAAAAGGTATCATCATACTTGATGATCGGTCCAGCTACGTGCCGGGCCATGAGCCAACACCATCTCAGCATTCTTGGATCCCTGGGAGCCGGTAAATTCCACTCAACCTGCAGCCTCAGTAATGGAACCCTCTCAAGGAAGAAGGACACTAACAAAGATCCATACCCAAATTGCTTCAGGTCACCTCGTCTACATTTGGTCAACTGCTTTTTTATACTACAAAGCACTGCATCTGCCCATTTGAAAACCCGAGGTTTAGTACACTCTATGGCATACTAGAAGTAACTCTGTAGCGCCATGTGAGGAGCATAACTCCCAACCATCCGAGCTATGGTTAATAGGATAGTATGGAGGGTCAAATCTCATACCCCCCAAATAACTACTTTTCCTTTCTTTCTCTCTGCCTCGGGAACACAGTGTAAATGACAGTACTCACTCATGGGCAGCCCACCAACTCTGCCACCAATCAGGCTCACATAGTGCCCACGCCGTGATAGTCCAGTAAAAAAGTAAATGTCCTCAATATCTAAGGACAATGTGTGGACCCCCACATGAAATACTTGTTGATCGGGATCCCACATACGCACAAGGTACTCTAATAACCTGACTTGGGCCCTCATGCCCGGGATACGAAAGCACTTCAGAAGGCCACAGTTTCTTAAAGTAGCAATAGTGGGTGGATGATTTTCGGCAATAGCATTTTCTTCTTCGTGCTCCCTTTCACGCCATTCAAGAACCATTTTTATGGCCAATTACCTTCATAAGAAGCACAAAAAGAAGATTATCAACTCTATTCATTAATTGGTTCTTTTTTCATTGAGTAAAATTTAAAAAGAATTTGTTCTTTGCGGTTCTCGCAGGTGCCCTTTTTGTACAGTGCGAGAACCTCACAGGATGTTGTGGGCTCACCTGCGAGAATGACCCATTCTCGCAGGTCCCATGTAGCCCACCTATGAGAATGGCTGAGCGCAAGTAGGGCTCATAAAATCAAATTAAAAATGAATTTTTAACCAATGAAAATACAAATTTGAACCATGAAAGAGTAACGGACAAAGAGCCTACCTCACTGTCGCTGACGGCTCGATGAATGGATGCTCGTAACTCCCACAATCCGACGCTAAACTTCGAGGGTAAAAGAGGGTTTTTTGAGCTCAAATAATGGAAAAGTGAAATGATATGGTAAAAAAGAGTTTTACTCCTTTATATTTACTTTTACCATGTTATTTTGTTTTTTAATAATTATTTATTTATCAAACCCTAATCCCTAATTCCTTTTTGAGTGTAACTTTTGTAGGCGTAACAACTTTGATGGTCATATGCAGGGATGCAGACATTTTTTATCTTTGTCATCGCGTTTTTTGATTGTTTTTTATGGTTTTTTTATAAAACCTCGAGCGTGGTATTTGTCCGTTCTCGCGCTAAAAAATACACGAGAATGCAATCAAGCATACTTTTATCACTTTTTTGGGCTCAACAAGGTTATACAAAAAAGGAACCCCCCTGGAGTCTTCTTTAAGCTCTTTTTAGACTCTCTAAACATGAAAAGATAGCCAAGCAACCTTGCTATTTTCACACTTGATAAAGTATTTGAAGAAAGTATCTCTTTTTCGGTCTCATTGGACTATTTTACGAAAAAGGAACTGAGAGAGTTCTCTTTTAAGTGTTTTTCCAAACTCTACAATCATGAAAAACCTTTGAGTTTTCTATCTCTGGACTCGTTAAACAAACATTGACAGACCCGTAATGGGACCGAACCACTCCTTCTTAGGGTTCGTTAAACATACTCCGAAGGACTTATATGAAGGATAATCTTATATCAACAAGCATATGTTATCCTCCTCAAGCTTGCGTAAAAATAAAGAGGTACTCGCCAGAAATGGTAGGGGGAAATTTGGGAAAGGGATATGTTATCATCATTTTGATTGGAAGTAAGTGTCTCTCTTGAACATGACACCCCCCATTCATCATATTTGAATCCGGTTTGGGAAATCCATTTGTCTCTCATTCGATTTGCTACAAGGTCATTCCCTGTGTCGTCTTTGAGTCAATGCTGCCAATTCATTGGTCATGTTGTTCATATGTTCAAGATAAGTCCATTTGAAACCTCTATTGATTCAGCCATATGTAGTTATCCATTCTCTCAGTATCAACCTTCTCTGTGTCCAGTTCAATTTACATCACACTTTGTTTCACCTTCAAAATCTATTACTCATTTCGTGTCATTGATGGGGGATACATCAAGGCCCTCCTGTGATGAGTTTTGTTCCATCAACTTCAGCTCATTATCCGGAATCAAGACTTAGAAATTCTTTGGTACCTTGGAGCTTGCATGCCTCAATGGTAGGTTTCCTCGCTTTTGAAAGTGGGTTTACATCATTGACCCCTGATCGAAAGATTTCGTCGAATGTTCGACTTCAACTCATTCATTCACACTCGATGGATTGTACTAGAGTACCTTGGGAGTCGTTGACATCAATGGTGATTTCCCTCGCACTTGTTAATGGTTTCATCAATGACTGGTAATCAAGTGGTTTCTACCATGTTCGACTTCAACACATGTAATCACATGGTTAGATTCGTACTTTGGGCGACGAGATTGAAGACCTTGGATATCATCTCTTTGTCCAGGTTGCAATGGAGTATGTATAATCTGTGACACATAGATCCACTGTGTATGTCTCATGGCTATGTCGTCTTAATTTAAAATTTCTCGCATAGATCCATAGTGTATTCCTGGTGGCTATGCTATATTTTGACGGCATGGATCCACAGTGTATGATTGGTGGCCATGACCCATGTCTATTATGTCATCAGTCTATGATATGAGTATGGGAATGCCTACCTCAGAATTGATATATATGATATTCTGCAGATGCTTGGGTGTTTGCAGGTTTCCGATTAGGTGTGCTCCTGGTTTCTGACACACACATGCAACTTACAAAGTCTTTCGGCTGTCACTGATTCCAACCTCATACTTTGGGGGGCATTCTGTTACCCATGATTTTGGTCGTCATGATGATGTATTGATGATGGTGTACTTAGGTTATTCATAATAACTTTCTCCTGAGAAAAGTTACTTTCATCTCTTCCCAGAAAACTCATTTTTGAAGAAGGTTCGTAGGGTGCTAATATATTAGGATGTGAGAATGACCCATTCTCGCAGGCTGCCTTAAGCTAGGGTGTGAACTTCTCACACTGTATTGAATAGACAGGGTGCGAACTCTTCCTAAAGCAGGGAAAAAGATGAATTCTCGATGTTTCTAGAAGGGAATTTTCTAGAAGAATGGGTTGGCATTCGAATGGTTATCCTTGTACTGGATTCCCTAATATTGTGGGATCATTCTTATCCAAATAACTATCTCATTATATCCTATATATTGAGGGAATTCTCATGGAAAAGGTTAAGCAAGATTCATTGGAGAATTGGTGAAAGAATTGTGTGAAGGACTTAGCTTGAATAGTAGCTTGGAGACTCTAGCAAGTCTATCAAGAGGATTTGATCTTCTTCACGCAAGGATTGAGCAAGTGTGTGTGTTGGAGCCAAGAGCCATTGAAAGTAAGATTGCGACATCAAGGCGATCAGGTTGTAATCTTTACTTTCAATTAATATGATACAGTGGCATGTCCCTTTCCCATAAAGCTATTCTCACTTTATTGTGTAATTCCTTGATCATACACATAAGTTGACAGTTGAATATATTGTGCTATCTTCACTTTGGTTGGTTTGTGTTGTCTTGGTCTTGACCTCACGAGAGCATTGGAGTGAAGCGAGAGCAACGAAGACCATAGGAAGCGATATAAAGGTATGTTACTTGTTCCTTCCTACTAGCTAATTCAATGGTCAAAACTTAGGGAAAGAGTCATGCTCTGTCCTGTTTTGTTCCAGATCCAGGTGGATCTAGGGAGATATGTTAGCGTCCGCACCTACCGATTAGTCTGATAACATTCCATAATTAGAAAGTTGTCCATTTACTTTATTATTTAAATAATCCTCCTTGACTTTGTCACTTCACTTTATTATTTAAATAATCCTCTTTGATTTTGTCACTCCACTTTATTATTTAAATAATCATCTTTGACTTTGGCACTTCACTTTATTATTTAAATAATCCTCTTTGCCTTTGTCACTTAAATTAATTATTTAAATAATACTCTTTGACTTTGTCACTTCACTTTATTATTTAAATAATTTCTTCTTTGCAAGCACTTTCACTTCTTTAACCTTTTGGGGTTTTAAGCCAATCATATGAGGGTCCTTCAACTTCGTAAGGCCATAACTCTCAAACCGTGAGGAGTTATTTGACGTTCCAAATACCACCGGAAATGGCATGACATGTACTATCCATCTAGAAGATTCTTACCTGCAAATATATCAAAACTCATACTTGGAAGTTTGTGCTTCCAAAATTCTCTATATATTTGGGTATGTGACCCAAGTTTGTGCTACCAAAATTCGCTACTGGTCTTTTTTCAAGGGTTAACATGAATGACAGCCAACCCAATTAAACAACAAAACATTGTTTCCTCTAGGATGGTATGAAAGAGGACGTTTGTACTTTTGTGGTGGAATGTGATGTCCACCAATGCAACAAGGGAGAAATAATCCAAGCCTCGGGCACACTACAACCACTTCCTATCCCACCCACTATTTGGAGGGACATCTCTATGTATTTCATTGTTGTCTTACCTAAATGAGGGAATAAGTCATTCATCATGGTAGAAGTTGATCATATTTGCAAGAATGCTAATTTATGTTCTCTCCAACACCCATTCACCACCTCCATTATGGCTCAAATTTTCATGGATCATATCGTCAATATTCATGCCATTCCTTATTCTATTATTTATGACAGAGATCTCACTTTCACTAGCAATTTTTGGCAAGAAATTTTCAGGATACAGGGCACACAATTGCATCTCAACACTGCTTATCATCCCCATACTGATGGTCAAAATGAAGTTGTCAATAAGTGTTTGGAAACATATTTGAGGTGTTTTGTATCTGAATGGAAAAATCAATGGGCTCAATGGTTACTACTAGATGAATGGTGGTACAACACTTCTTACCATATAGCTACTCACATGACTCTTTTGGAAGAAGTATATGGAAAAAATCCACCTTCAGTTCTATCATACATTCCCAACGTCTTGAAGGTCCAGGTAGTTGACCAAAACCTTACAGTTCAAGAGGCCATTCTCCGTACCCTCAAAGAGAATTTAGTCATGGATTAGAATTGCATGAAACAACAAGCATATCAAGGTTTCTAAGAACGTCACTTTGTTGAAGGGGACCAGGTGTTTCTTTGATTGCAACCTTATAAGCACACTTCACTCAAGGCTGACCATTATAAAAAACTGGCACCTAAATTTTATGATCCTTACATAGTTATCAAGTGCATGGGATAGGTGACCTCTCAGTTATCGTTTCCTAGCCATTCTAAGCTCCATCCTATTTTTCATGTCTCCAACTTAAAGAAGGTGATTGGAACTAACTACCAAACTCAAACCAGTCTTCCCAAGTTGGATGAAGAAGGCTCCATCGAGCTGCAACCGCAAGAAATATTGGACCAGCATGAGTGTCGTCTCCATAATCACACCATCAAGGAAGTGTTAGTCCAATGGAAAGATACAACTCTAGATGATGCCACCTGGGAGCCAGCTATCATTCTACAACAATTTCCTCATCTCAAGCCTTGAGGACAAGGCTGTTGTTTAAGGGGGAGGGCACGTTAGGAACCTAACCTCCCTGACCCCTCATGTAGGTATAATAATATATTTTCCATGTAATAAAGGCCAATATTAATAAGGC
The DNA here is from genome assembly GCA_000966675.3 of Picea glauca. NCBI lineage: Eukaryota > Viridiplantae > Streptophyta > Pinopsida > Pinales > Pinaceae > Picea > Picea glauca. The sequence goes on from JZKD02S2227319.1 coordinate 147,774, forward strand.
CTAGTAATAAGGAAGAATAAGTCAAATGTAAGAAGACCTAATAGAATCTTTCTCTTCTATAAGATCTTCCTCTAGATTGTACTTTTGATAGATAGATTTAGTATAAATATGAGTCGAGGGAATGATAATTTTTGTCTTGAGAATTATTGTAATAGAGCATTGCTCTACTGGAGGTTTCTCCCTCGAAGAGGCAAGTGAACATTTTTTCCTATCAAGAAAGGTTATATTTTGGTGTTGTGGTTTCATCTATTGTGTTGTTCCATTGTTATTCTCTACAATATTTATGTTTTCAACTATTATAATATATTTGGTACCTTACATTGCCTGAATTAATTCCAACTAATCCATTGGTCTTCTACATAGCTAATATGATAGAAATGGGGCTTAATGAGGGTTTTCAAGTCCTCACAACTAGTTACTAGTGTATAACCCTCCAGCCTAAGTGTTTCCTTATGGCTTTCCCACTAGGTTAAAGCATGGCCCTCTAACTTCAATATAGAAAATGAAATATTTTTCTCTTCATGTATATGGTGAATTATAAAACAAAATTCTAGTCACTACAACCAATGATTCAATTTTAATGCATCAATCTCACCTTGTTATGGCTTTATGTCCACTTTCACTTCCATATTGAATAAATACTATGCATGGTTTATGACATTGGAACTCATTTTCACTTTATTAGGTTCTTTCTATCACTCATTTTTCATGTCTTCGTTATATCCATATTTCCCCTTTGATCCCATCTCTGAATTAGAGCCTCCAACCTCTTCGATCAGTACAAACATTCTCGCTAGAGCTACTATGAGGAGGGACATATTGCTAGATATGTCAATGCCTTGATGTTCCATCTAGGATAATTTTAACGATGGAAATTTATATTAAAATGTAGAAGCATGGGATAATATTACTAGTCCTTAATATGAAAAATGTAAAATGTTTGGCATCTTTTTGTAAAAATATTTAAATTTGTAAGGATTTTATATAGTTTCTATAAAATTTTGGAGATTTTTAATGTAAAATAAATTTTATTCTATGGAATTTGGGAGAATCATTTTTTGGGAAAAACTATGGAAAATTATCCATTAGAGAAATTTAGCCCCTAAAATCATCTATTCTTCCAGCTTCACAAATCTCTCCTCTGCTAGATCTCGAGGGTTGTTATGAATAGACTTGTCAACCATCGCTAGGGTTCTACAACTTTTATATTAAAACGATTCTTGGATCCCTACAAATTTACAAAAATACCCCAAGAAAAATGCTCTAATACCAATATGATCTATAAACTATTGTGGATATTCTACTAGAGCAATTCTTCACAACATATCTAATAAATAAAACTGAAATCTATAGTATGAAGGTTAAATTCCTTTAGATTCCAGAATCTCCAGTTATTGATTTTCCTCTTATCCATGAAATAGATAAAAATGCGAAAAATAGAGAAGAGTAAAACAAAATCACACACCATCCACAAACTAACACACATATTTTCTTTGGGAAACACTTATGGGGGGAATCCCTACTAGAAGGTGAGGTTGCTCTACTCTCTTTTATCTAGTGTGGAAATAATGCAAGTACAAATGAGAAGGAAATTTTGATGGAGTTATATTAGAACTATGGCTAGTTAGGCTACTATAAAACATTAACCTCCTCCCTTATGCTCTCTAATTTTACACTCCCAAGTTGTTCTTCCCTACTATGGAATAAAATACAATAACATAGAATGGAACCCCTTCTCCTCCTAGTAGCTCGGTACTTAACATAGCCTAATAGCTTACTAGGGTTAGGGTATTGACTTCCTCAACCTTCAATTAGTGATCAAGTTTGGACCTTCTAGAATATTATTAGAAAATTCACTACATGAATATCCCAGTGCACATTTAAGTAATGGGGGATGATGTGGCATCCACTCGCACCATGGTGATCAATACAGTAGGTCAACTTGAGGGAGACATAGCTTTCACATAAGAAATTCGATTGAGGTGATTCTTGAACCGTTGGAAAGGTATTAATGTGTAGAATATAGAAGTCATATCTGTAGTAAGTTTTTTACCATAAAAAGTGTTTTTGTATGCCTAAAAATAGTTCTAGAATATTTGAGATAGTTTTTTGGACCCAAATTTCCAAATTTAGACTAGCTGCTAAAATGGATCTACAAGTTGATTCCTCTAATTGTTTCACCCATAAAGAATCAATATAGATGAAAAATAATAAAATTATCCATTATGGATTAGGATTCCCCTAAAACATTTTGAATCAAATATTTTGATTTCTTCATCCATTTATCATTTTCTCTTGGATTTTAATCACTCACCATTTTCTATTTGAATGGATTATTATTTCTCAACTGCCTATTGTTTTGTTTCACCTTTTTGGTTGTCAAGATTGACTATGGAAATAGTCTTGTTGAGTTTGTTTTTGTCACAAGTGGTTCTTATTGCACATGTCTCATTTGCATGTATTTTTTTGCCTCTTCATCCTTTGACTAACCTCGACCTGTGAAAGAGACATATATCATCATCTGGGTTTATTGCAACATTTGTAAGGAATAAGCTAACTATGAATTATTTTTTAGAAAGAATGGGCATTTCCACCAAGTACTCAACACCATAGTCTCTAGACATAATTTGGTTTTTTTAAGAGGATAAAATATCTTAGTTGTTTATGGATAACCTTAGTTTAAATTGACATATTTAAAGCATGTATAACACAAATGTCAAAAGAGTTGACATAACTAAATTTGAGTAAGCTGGGGGTAAGAACAAGGTCTGATATTTTATTAAAAAAATTATTTTGTGCATAATTTTGGGTACTAGACAAAAGAGATTTTTACCTCTGGAACATGCCATACTATAGGTTTTGCAGGATTACGAACCCAAACCAACTAACATAATCTGAATCCAGGGTCCAAAATTACATTAAAGCACATCGCGGATTTCCCATCAAATGAGTCACATTTCTTATGAAAGTTAATAAAATGATCTTGAGTGGGATTGAATGACCATTCATTTGAAATCCCTACCTATATTTTCCAGAATGCAAAAGGAGACATCTCAATTGAACATTGTATGGGAAAATTATAGGCATTTCTAAGTTGAGATCAATTAAGTTATGCTAAGGCTCGAGTTAATGATTTTTCTACCATCTTCAAGAAAGTGAATAATCCAATGTTTCATGAAAAGGAACAAGGTGAAGAAGCAAGAAGCCAAGGTTTCTACAGTATGTATCATCCAAACTTTAAAATGGGACACATACCATGTTGCACATAAACTTATTTTCCTTGTGGTACACATTGACACGGGTCTCCAAAACGATATCACAACAAAAACTTTATCTAGTGCAACACACTGAAATTCCACACTCAAAATAGTTTTAAACCAAATTTGTACAAAGCATGAACAAGACAAATTGTGCATGAGGTGGCAAATTAAGACAAGTTTTAAAGGGAGATATTATTTTATTACGCCGAAAGGCGTATACCTATTGGAGATGGGCACAATTAATCATATTTTAATCTTAGATTATAATCTGATGGCTACACATTGAAGATGTCAGTATATTCTTAGTCGTCCTCCAAAATCAATGAGTCAGATTTATTGTTGATAACTTCCTTGCATTTGCGAATGCATTAGTTAACTTGTTTAATTTTTAACATTTACCTAATCATATTAAGAAATTACTGTAACATCATATGATTTCCACGTTTAAATAATTAACCTTTGAGATTTCCACATTTAGCAGTTTAGAAGGCACTCCTTCAACTTCATTCTTTGAAATTACACATATTAGACAAGCCACGTTTCCATGCTATCACGGATTTAATCAACTGTCTGCATGTTTCTTCTACCTCAGACTTCCTCAGTTGTAAGCCTTTCGATGTTCACCAGCTGCGAGTTAGCGATTGTGATAGTGGTATGCACGCGATATGTTTTCACAGGGCACATAAGACAAAAGTGTTATGGAGTGTGAATAAGTTAAAGTGAACAAAAGACAAATTTATTTTAAATGTATGCATCACTAAAGATAAAAATGAAGCACATAAATACATGTTACCATGGAATCTTACCTAAAAAACATCCCATGTGAAACATGTATCGCACCTATACAAATTCCCATGTGAAACATGTATCACACCAAAAGAAAAATCTCATGTGAAACATGTATCGCACAAAAAGAAAAATCCTATATAGAATTTTTGTTGCACTAAAAACAAAATCCAAATGGAAATTGTATCAGACCTAAAATTGTTTTCCATGTGAAATAGGTATAAGACACACAATAATTTTTTATGTGAAACATGTATCAGACAAAAAATAAATTTTAATGGGAGATGGTATCATACACAAAACACCTTTCAACATGATACAATTAAGATGAAATATTTTAACCGAAATTTTCATTTAGTGCACATTCATCCAAGGTTTGGTGAGGTGAATAAGACAAAATGTGGTGAGCATAAAATGAAATGGTGTGAATAAGGTAAAGTGCACACTTGAAACAAAAGTATTAAAAGTGCACACATAAGACAAAATATTTGGTGAGTGTGCATAATACATGGGAATGTTTTAAGGGATACATATCATTCCAAGAGGGACATAAATACAAACTTACATTATGATATACATAAGCCAAATTTTAAAGGGGCATGTTAATATAGGTCCACCCATACTGCACTTAATGTTTTTTTTCATCCGATACCATGTCACACCAATTTGTTTTCATATGATACCATGTCACACTTAAAACTCGTTTGCATATAATACCATAACTAAAGGTGTGAATGAGACAAGTATTTTATGAATTGTACATCATCCCAAGGTTCTTAAGAATGCATAGGCCACGTTTAAGAGGGTAGGGCATAGGAAACCAGTTGCACCAAATTTTAGGAGAGGTGTGACATGTTTAACCACAAGATATTTTTACTACGATACATCACATCCAAAGCATGTTCTTCCATGATACAGCATGACATATCACACTAGAAGATAAAGGGGTTGTGACATAGTACATAAGGAATACCACATTGTTTGGTATTTTTAGCATAATGTTTTATTTCAAAGTCAATTTTATGCAATCTTTAGACCATAGGAAAGGTCTCGCCGAGCTCTACAACTTTACTATTATAATTTTTAGGGGATTCCTTATCATTTGTTCCATATTCAAAATTTGAATATGGGAACAATGTCAATAGTCTGAAAACTGCTAACACATCATTTCAACTAATGAATCTCCAAAATCATTATCAAAGGGAGTATATATTGAACTTAGGGGAGTAACCTTGAATATCTCATTAAGTTTTCAATTTAATTATTTACATCAAATTAGTTTTTTTTCTAAAATACGATTTGAAGTTTTGTATATTTGCAACTTACATATATTGTGATGATGACATCTAGGTACCAACACTAAAAAAGAGATGGTACATTATGATTTGAAGGAATTATGTATGAGAAAGTGAATAGAAGAAACATCGATTCTAAACATAATGGTGAGGAGGAACCACCAATATATAGAAGTGGCATTGCAAATGTTATGTACAAAGTCACACTCATAAGGAAATGATGAGAAAGGTTAGAATTTAAATAGAAACAAATGTAACTGGGATAGAGGATGAAGCACGAATGCATGAACATCGATCAAATGTGAAGCCAAAATCATAAGTGATGAAAACATATGGCCCAAATATTGAGCATGGGAGACACATAAGTTACTCATGTTCATAAAGGCGTTGCACTCATTATTACTCCAAGAAAGTTGATTATTTTCTTGTTATTCTTTTGAACTCCTTGATCATGTATCTAATGGTCAAAGGGGGAAAGAGATGGAACCAAACTAATATAAAATTGAATAAAATGAATTTTTGTTGGAGAAAAGGATGAATGAAAGGGGTTGTTTCTTGAGTGAAATCGAAACTGAAACTACAACTCAACCACCAAGATAAGATAGGGAAATTATTTTGTAAATGATTATAAATTCTAGAGACTCTTAAGAGAAAGGAAGTTTTTCTTTTGGAGGTTTCATATACTACTTCTATAAAACTAATGAGGATAAGCTATTTTTTGGAGAACAATGATCCCTATGTGTACCATCTATGGACTATTCTCTTGTTTTTCCTCAACATTGGAATTGTGTAAGAATGTATTTCACATTGTAGGTTCTTATGAGTATTTTTTTTATTCTTATTTCTTTTATTTTGCAATGTTTGTCTAAATTCGAGAGCATAGGACTATAGATGATTTTTTAATGCTGGACTAGTCTAGGTTTACAATCATTTACTAATATTATTGTCTTTGTTCTTAGCGAACTAATTCATGGGTCATAGATAGGAGCATATTTGGTTTTGTGATTTATTCCTAGTTACTATTAATCTCATCTAGATACACACATTTTCATATTACATGATTTTCATTTCATTTTTAGTTTAGGAAAACCTTTAGCATTGGATTGGGCCATACTAGTAAAACCCCAAAATCAGTAATGGTTGTCAGGAAAAAATCTAAATGGTTTCCTATTCCAAATGATCTGAGGTATTACTAGGAATAATCATTGCGGTTATCCCTTGCTATTGATAAAGGTCATTTAAATATTTGATCTCTTCTCAAATTTGAATTTTGATGGTGAAGGGAAAGTCTCTGCATTGATGCATATTAATCAATTTAACATTCCATGTCAGAATCTTAAAATTGTTCGGTACAATGAAATCTTCCAATCGTTCATCCTCAAAATTAAAGGATGAATCAAGCCTTGGTATAAAAAATTACCAATTAAATCAATCCATAGTTGGGAATAATTCATGGAAATATTTATCATTTTCCATGAGAATTATGACTATGAAGAACTCTATAGTGAACCTGAAGTAGTCCGTAGGAACATAAATGAAATTCTAGATGATATTTTTTAAAGACTTATTAAAATTTATTGTAGGTTTCCTAAAAGTGAAAAAACATTAGACCAAGAAATCCTTGATCAATTTTCATACCTGAGTCTCTATCCTTGAAAAAGACAATCTAGAAAACGAAAAGGTATCTAACCTGCAAAAATTTGTTTCTCAATGCTCTAATTCAAATTTACATGATCAAATTTCAACCAACTCAATCATGATGGAATCACTTCATTCATCAACATCCCATCTGCTAATGTTTGGTTCTCTTCTACTCTAAAGTTTATTTAAAAGCACAATTTGAGGGAATTATTTTAAACAATGTTTTCAAACATATAGCTAATAAAAAATGTATTTCAGGGATTCTTGTAGATTCAATTGATAGGCTATCATTTGAAAACATATATCCTACATCCTCCCATTAAAATTATGAGCTAAGGGAAGAGGATAAAGAAGACATGATTTCTAACTAGTACTATGTCGTTGAAATAGAGGAATTTCCTCCAGAATTTTGGAACTCCTTAAAGTAGGAACATACTAGTGATGTTTATTTAGAAATTGTATCAATTGTTCACCCTAAATGTTAAGAGAATAATGAATATTTTGTGGTCTGTGAAAGGTATCCTATTGAGGAAATCAAGTCATTTAGTGAGTCTAAATATTTATATACCTTGTGTTATCACTGAAAGTCACCTTCAGATTGCAAAAAGGCAAGCCCGATACCCAACAGATTTATATGGTGGATGTTGGCTTGTATGGATGAAGGTCAATCAACAAAACTCAGAATCTGAATGATGTTCAACACAGGATTGGACAGGAAATGCACAGGGACGTCAGGGACACATTAACTTCAGTAAGGAAATTGAGTTAAAGTGAGAGAAGAGGGAAGAATTAGTGAGAAAGGTGAACGAGATTGCTCTGGGCATCATGCCTTCCAACAACTCAGAGAAGAAAGCCCAAGCTCAAGAGCATTCTTGAGCTCAAATTCAGACACCGAAATATGTCTACAAGGGACACAATTACAACTACAGTATGATCAAACCTCCATCATCCTACAACTGCAACAGCTCGACTAGATCCTCCATGCATGAGCCATTCAATACGAGAAGGAAATAGATACATAGGGAAATGAATAAAACTGACCATGATACCGCTATAATCAAACCTCCATTACAACAGTATAATGATCCTCAACTGGATCATCCATGCCTGAGTGTTTTAAATAGATTTACAGACAAAATGAAAGAGAAAGGAAGATGACTTCTATTAACATGAAAGTCTCAAATCGATTACATAACCAAAGAATAGCTCTGGCGGAACAAAGTTACAGATTGGGAGCTCTGCTCAACCTAAAAATACCTTGAATAATACTCAAAACTACACATATATACTCAAAATAATTTTCCATCCTCTATAGAGGCGTGCTTGATATTCCATGGTGTTGTGTCATCTTAGTCAGAATGCACTCGTAGTCTCTTCTGCACATGCCTTCCTCTGCCAGACGCAATCTAAGCTCTGTTAGTCCCTCTAAGATCTACGTTTTCAAGCTATGCACATGGTCTCTTCGTGCATGCGATCTTGGACTACCTGCTGACAGTCTGCCTCCACAGTCAGATTGTTCTGACTTTTCATTCATGGGGGAGATGATGCTCCAACCACCTCCCCCGCTCCATAACTGCTTCATCGGGATCAGGACAGACCAAGTCAAACTTGGTACCTAGGAGATGTGGCAACCTCTCCTTGACTGTCTGTTTCTTTGTAGGACCTTTATAGAGGGACCCGATTGGCGGGCATGGATGGAGATGAGAAAGTCGAGGCGATGGGCGTGGCCGGGAGGCGACTAGGTATGTATGGGCATTGAGGTTTAAAGGTGCGAGGTGACACAGCCCAGGGATAGGACTTGGAGGAAAAGGGGAGGTTGCGGTGGTGTGTGATTGGTTGAGAGGGGATACGATGACATGACATAGGTGACATGAAGGGGAGGTGGAGGACACATGTCTTGAGGTGAGAAGGGGGAGTGGGAATGAGAGATGTGAAAGACAAAGGAGGGAGGCTGAGTGGGATATAGGTGTTAGGAAAGTAGGAGACAGTAAAGGTGCACGGTAAGAGGTCTACTCGGAGGGGGGGGAAGTGGTAAGAGGGAAAGTTTGGGGATCCGGGGGGTTAAAGGAAGAATGCTCATGGGGGGATCCATCTTGGGTTGATCACTATAGATATGAGCGCACCCAAATTGACCACTCAGATCTATGCACCCCATAACACATCATTCCAAACCATCACCTCGTCCTTAACAAACTTAGTATAAATTCCATTTGTGGGTTTTTTCCCCCTTTTTCTCGCATTTTGTCACCTAGAGGCCAAAACCAAGGAAAACATCCCCCCTACGAGGATATGTGCTAACACTTTGTATGAAAATATGTTTGATAATGTTGACTAACAAGAGAATCCAATGGATCAAATCATATAATAAAACCTTTACATATTTATTTAAAGAATAAAACAATAAGTGAAGAAGGAGGGTAAGAATATTTCCAAAATTTAATTGATCAAAGATCCATTTATAGTAACACTCCATTCAGGGTGCGTAATTTCAAAAATGTATTTCAATCATAATTTCTATAATATAATGAAACAAACGTTTATCACGATAACCTTGTTTTCAATGATTATGTTTCTATTTTAGAAATGCTTTTAAGAATCCATGTATCTTTCATTGATCCTATAAAATCTAGAACTACTAGTCTCTATGCATAGATGGCAATGGTATAAGAGACTAAGCATGAATAAAACAAACAATTTTATATCCCCATGGGGGAAAAACAATAGAAATACAACCCATCATCATGCAAGATAAAGGAAATGATGATCTGACCCAAGAAGCATTGCCAACTAGATTTTCTTAAGAGTCACAAGTTAACCTTCAGGAGAAGGTACATCACTTGTCCTTGCATTTTGTTTCAATACTCCATTATTGGAAAAATTATTTTGATGATATTATTTGGGATATTTTTGAGCTATCTTTTTCTCATCATTTTCCTCAAACTAGTAAGTATTGAATTGATATGTAAATTGTTGTGGATATTCCACTGTAATATTTTTTCATAACATATTTGATAAATAATACCGAAATCTACAATATGAAGGTTAAATTCCTTTAGGTTCCAGAATATTCAATGACTGTTTTTTCTACTTATGCATGAAATATATAAAATGTGGAAAATGGAGAATGGTAAAATACAATCACACACCATCCACAAAATAACACAAATATTTTCTTTTGGAAACCCTTATAGGAGAAAACCCAACTAAAAGGGGAGGTTTCCCTGCTCTCTTTTCTTTGGTATGGAAATAATGAAAATAAAAAGGAGAAGGAACTATCTATGGAGTTACCTGAGACTTTTGGCTTGTTAGGATACTACAAAAACTTTAACCCCTCTATTATTTTCTCCAATTTTCCACTCCCAGTTGTTCTTCTCTGCTATGGAACAAAATACAATAAAATAGAATGGAACACCTTCTCCTCCTAATGGCTTGGTATTTAACATAGCCCGATAACCATCTAGGGTTAGGGTTTTAAATTCCTCAACCTTGAATTGTGATAATGATTTGGAAATTATAAAATATTCCTAAATGTACTCATGTGGATAGCCCCATATGCATGCGTAATGGGGGATGACACAAAATCCTCTCATACAATGGTGGTCAACAATATAGGTCAACTTGCGAGAGGCATAACTTTTTCATATGATATTCAATTGATGCATGGTATGAACTATTGGAATGGTATCAGAGTGTTGAAAATCATCAAGAATGGGGTCATAACCACTAGAAACCAAAACCCCAAAAAATCCAATTAAAGCCTCAAAATTCCTCTGGAAGGTTCCAGACCCCAATTTTCCAAATTGGGACCTGGCACTAGAATGACCCTACAAGTTGATTCATCCAATTTTTTTCACTCTAAAAGAATCGAGATGGAGGAAAAATAATATAATGATCCAATCGATATTATACCTCCCCATTTAGGGAGGATTTTCGTCCCCAAAAGATTTACTAAATAAGGTGAGGAAATTTTTCGTCTAACTTCTCCCTCGAGTACCATTTTTCTTTTCTTGGAAGTTTTCCTTTCAACACAATTTTCTAAAGTTCATGCTTACCCTATCTTTTAGTTCAATACTGCTTCTACAAAATTGTGTCCTCTACCAACTCTACTTAATAATCTACTCGTAAATCCTCTATGGAAGGTAGGACGTGCTCCTCCTCTTGAAACTCTATGGAAGGTAGGACAACAAAGCATACATTCTATAATATACCATGCTACATCTTCTTTCACTTTGGAATAGTACACATATCTTTGTAAGTTGGAAATTGTCTTCCCAACACCAACATTTCCTGCAACCTTAGAGTTGTGAGTGTAATGGCCCAGTTCACTATGAAAAATACAAGAAAAAATTACTCATATGTAATAGCTATATTTATTAAAGAAAATACATAATTATCAAATAAAAATTTATTAATGAAAAGAGAAATGATGGGTGAGGAAATTACTTGTGGTGAAGAAGCCAACTTACTTGTAACCTAGTGACTTAATAAACATATCCATACATTCATCATTGACTTAAAAAATGAAAACAAAAGGTGGGGGGTGATTCTCCTCCCAACCAAACCCTCTGTCAATGTGACTGAGAGCCACTGAGCCCTCAATCCACTACAATGTTATATCTCCATATCCTTTCCCTCAAATTTCCCAAGAAAAATGAGATATCCTTCCATCCTTTTTCTCCCTCCTTATATAGATTCCATTTGTGGTAAAGAACCCAATCCCTAGGGTCTATGATTTAATTATTTATTGTATTGTATGGTTTCTCCATCAATTATCATTACTTATTTTATCATACTCCTTTATTACTCAATTATTTACTAATACATACTTATTATGATCATTTTAGGATAATTATTATACTACTTAATTATTATTATTATTTTGCTTTTAATGGGGGTGATCCCTTTACATTAATTATTATACTTTATTCTTCTTATTATTTATTTATTTAAATAAAAAAAACATGGGATCAAACCTTTACATTAATTATTATAATTATTTATTATTATTATCTACTTATTTAAATAATAATATGGAGCATTCCATATTCCACTGCTTCAAGGAACTTCTTCTCGTAGTTAACTTTGATTATTAAATAACTCACAATATCCTTTACAATAGCCTCTGTTAGCTCATGTAACTTCCACAACACCCTATGCTGGACTAGTATAAATCCACCCAAGTGAACATAATAAGAATAGAAAGTCCACATCACAACACTAGGGAAGCACGGGTACTCTCTATCCATCCTTCTTGACTTTCAAAACCAAGATTAAAACCCATCAGTCTATCTCGAGCCCCAAGGTTGGAGAACTGATCTAGACAAGTAGACATCTATATTTTTACTCATGTACACCTAAAATCCCTTTAAAACTACCAGGTACAACCCTAGGCATAGAATTCCAATCCCACAAAACAATGACATGAAACACTTTATCCATTATTCGGGACTTTGACATCACCACTCCATTATAAGGAATAAGAATAACAATTACTATCATAAGTAGTAGAATGAGTTGTCCCCATCCCATAATGTGTTAATTGTAATATTCTCCTTCTTGGCTATGGAATCCAATGATATCATCAAATAAACTGACCCTCATTTCCCATTGGTGGATAACCTGACAATCACATCCTCACAACATGAAAGAAATGAATTAGTCATAATATCAACATCTCAAAGAAATAATCCACATGATAAGTCTCACATGTAATCATGATAATACAACATCAATTCCATCACCACATTCCAACATCATTTCCATCACCACATCATCCGACGTGTCATCATAAAACATCTTATCATAAAATAATTACATGTAATTACATAATGTATTCACATCAGGATATACTACGATAAGAAAGCTAACCTCAACATATCTTTATCAAATATATAACATTTCATAAACATAATAGATGGATCCACTTTTTATGATAATTCCATAGCATATAATCATGATAATCATCTCAACAGATTGTAGAGTAAATCAATATCAAGAGCATCCTTATCACAATTTATAAACAAAATCAAAGTTACTAACCTACATAAATGCATAGTGAATAATAGATTTTATCTCTAAAGAATGAATTATCATTGAAACATCCATCCAACCCATGGATCTACTATGGTAAGTTCTCTACCTAGACTGGATCATTAATACTATGAGTGATAGGTTCTCATCAATATACCAATTGTTTTTCGACAAGAATTTCCTCCTCTTTCAACAAGAATGTTTCCATATTATGGAATATTTATAGTCACCGTATTATATTCCAAGTTTCCCTTTAATCCATTTCATATTTCCTTGATCACTTGAGCACTTTATCAGTTTATGTGCATAAAGTCACTCAACCATGCAAATACTCTTACGTGCATTTTTCACCATTCAAACAATCGTATGCAAATTAAATCCAACCCTTTACCATTACATACATAAGCCAAAATTTCAAGTGAAAATGACAATGTTTTTCTCAATAATTATTGGCACATATGCAATCGATTCTCTCAGAAATATTTCAAGTAGTGGGATGGAAACAAGGAACTTCCTCCTTCTAGAACATAATCATTATTTTCTTCCCTTCTCCAAGATGTGACGTACTCAGAGCAAAAAAACCTAGTAACCATTAATTACTACAATTCAACAATCACTTGAATCCATATTATGTATTATGAATGATTGTTGTTTAATTGCTTCATGTCCCATGAAAAGTTCTTAGGGCCCATTATATCTTCATTCAATGGACCTTGCTATTAAATTCTTATTAGCATACCTTTTCATCACATAAAAAGGATTTACACATTTGTCTTTCATATTTTTTCCGTTACATAAATACCCCTCTATTATGTCATTCTATGGTACTACACTAACCCAAATAAAGGATGGATAATTAATCCAAAATTGTTTATTTATGGTGACATTTTTCTCATTCATGTTTCTTCCACAAGATAACATCCCAATGGTAATGGTGTCTTCAATATTAAATTATGGACTAACATTTCAAACATATTAAATGTCTTATTAAGTAGTAGCAACTCAATGGTTAAAGAGTGGTAGGATTTGTTAAAAATTATAACACATAAATGTCATATGAAAGTAGAGTCACCACACTAGATCTGGCCTTCTCTGGGTGAAAAGTTGTTAGTACAAAGATTACGAGAAAAAATACACTTTCAAAAGTATTTTTTTACTCATATATCACATGATGTATTGTCGTGTCTTGCAATGTGGTCCAATACCGCCATAAATAATGATTAGATCTAGGCCAACTATCACATTAATTATTGACTAGTAGGTCACCTTCTAATGACCATGTTAATGAGGGAACACTAAGTCCACCTTCCAATGACTACATTAATGACAAACCATTGAAACAATTAATGGCCATAGAGTAAAGATTAACCAATATGTTCCTAGTAGAATTGACAAATGGTTGAACCCCAATCATCAATCTCTCATGGTTCATCTTTTTAAGGGGAATAACAATATAATTGATTAATTTTATTTATAAGGAACATCAATAGACAACATAACAATTCACAATTTTCTATAAAAAAATAAGTATCGTCATTTTTTATTTCTCACGAATTCTATAAACTACAATTGTTCATGACAAGCGAGGTTTCATTGCAGACTAGCACCTCTATATAACTAAAAACCCATAGTTGATTCTACAAGGCCCCCCAAAAAAAATCAAGTAACCCATTTGTTGATTATGTTGTCTAGTATTCTCCATAAATATGTAGTTTGTCTTCCAGTTTTCCAAAGGATACAACCACATAAAATTTACTTTAGGAAAGAATGAATAACCGTGGGATGTCAAAATCCTTAGAACCATTTACAATTTTCATAGCATGAACTCTTTATTTTCCTCTTGAGGCAATATTTTGAATGTCCATGTTGGCCAAATTATATGGTTAACCCTCCATAATTAAAACTAACCTTTTTGGGTTTCTTGGGACTAGCTCAATCCAATTGAAATTGAAACCCATCCAAATAGATTAAGAAAAAAATTATAATAAAACTACAATTATAGGTTTAATTCTAAATTATTTTTGTTGTTCATATTTCTGTATAATAAAACATTCAAATATTTGTAGATTTAAAATTTTTCTTTATTATTACCAACATGTTATTACACATTTATAGACTCTTTATTCCATTAGGTCATGCTTCATCATTATACATTTATAGACTCTTTATTCCATTAGGTCATGCTTCATCATTACACATTTATTGTTAAATTTACATCATGAGGCAGAGCTATGGATTTTCCAATAAGTTGATGATAACTAAATTTTAATAAGTACCCATCAACTACTACTACCTGCAAATCATTGGATTAGGAAACCATATTCCACACAGGAATTAGGGTGATCCAACTGTTGGATCATGTTGTCATTGATGCCAATGGTTTGATTACTTGGGAGATTGTTGGATCACGTGTCATTGATGCAAATGGTTTCATTGATTGATGTCAAGTAATTGATTGATTTATGATTGATGAACAATGTATGTGTATTGTCCTTGATGAGAATCATAGATGTCAAAATGGAAACCAATTGATAAAAATGGATCATTGATATGATACATAGATGAATATGGATCAATGAGTTGTCATTGATACATGATGATGCATAGTTTGTTTGATGAAAAAATGACTCATTATTGTCTTATCATGATTGATAAGGTGCACAAATGGATGAACACCAAAGTGGTCCCCTTATGGTGAAATCCCTCAAGGGAATATTCTTCTTGGTTGAGTTGTGGTTGAGAGGACCCATTATTGTATGTGGAATAATGAGATGAAGATCAAATAAATTGTTGGTGAAACTATCCTATATGGATAGTGCTTGCATGCCATTTCCAGTGGTATGTGGAATGTCACATAACTCCTCATGATTTGAGTTATGGCTCTACGAAGTTGAAGGATACCCATATGAAGGCTTGAAGCCCCCAAGGTCAAAGAAGTCAAAGTGACCTAAAAGAACACATCATTAGTTAAATAATAAAGAGAAGTGACAAAATCAAGAAATATTATTTAAATGATAAAATAAGGTGAAAAAATCAAGAAGGAATATTTAAATGATAAATATTGGAGAACTTTCTATTTATGGAAAATGGTTAACCCTAAAATAAGGAAAATGGGTTAAGTGACCTAGAGGGTGAAAGTATAAATAAGATAGCTATGGTCTCTTGTATATCATCCTTTTTTGCAGATAAATGGAGAGCTTCTTGTGAATATCTTTTGGAGTATTGATGGAGAGCTTCTTTTGAGAGCATCTTATTGGTGTGTATCTCTTGAGCATGATTGAAGATCTATTCTGAGGAAGAGAGCAAGAGGAGGATCTCATGGATGCATCAAAGTTTCGGCAATGTCAGAGATCTTGTCGACAAAATTCTCGAAGCTTCAGAAACCCTAGTTTATGAGGTATACGCGGGTTGTAATGGGCCAGGATGCGTGCACACACAGGCTGTATGAGGATAGAGAACATGTGGTGGATAGAATGATGAAGAATTGTGTTTGAGCTAGTGCCAAGCTCTTGGATGATGAAGCAAGTTCCATATCTGCAGTATATGGGCTCAGATCTATCACTGAGACACTGGTATGGTTACATTATTGTCTTTATGGATAATATTGTTTGATGTGTTGTGAATGCTTAGGGAATTCTTGGTATGGATTCTATGATATGGTTCAGTTTGGATGATTTAGTTGATGAAGTGATCAATACTCTTGTGATTCAGTTGTGACATGATTGCTATGGTATACTAGTTGTTAATACATGTTTGAGACATAATTCATATTGGTTTATTGTGGAGCATGAGAAAGCTATTGGAGAGATTGGATATGTTGTGAATGGCGCGTGGTTAGATTGGATAGTCAAAGACAGAAGAGAATGATATATTGATTGCAGAGAATCTGATTTGATCTTCAAGGACAAACCCTAACAACTCTGAAGGTATATTATTAAGCCCTAATATTGGCTCATTACCCCTTAATTGGTGCATATTACATTAGTAATGTTATTTTATTTATGTCGGATTTATTCCATTAGTTGTAATTATACCTCCTAGTCTCTTATATATACCAAGGAGACTTTTTCATTTGGAATCATCTTGTACTTAAACATTTATGTGGGGTAAAAGGAGGTTGCCCCCTCAAAGAGGCTTATTATCTTAAATTCTCTCTTTTTCAAGGCGTTGAGTACTTATTTTGAGGTTTTTCTATGCTATATTGATATTTGGTTCTTAACATATGGTATCAAAGCTCAAGGTCTTGGGGTTTTTCTGCTACATCTGAGACACCATGGAATTTTCGCTATAACTTGTTTCTAAAATGACTCAGAAGGAACGTCTTGGACGATATTTAGTAGATGGATCAAGGTACGTTGCTTTAAAATTTCATCTCCTGACACCCTATACTTTCGGAGATATAGAATTTGTAAGATAGGGTTTTGGAATCATCCTAAATTGAGTCATTGCAAAATTTTCACTATAAAATTGTTTATGTAATGTTTCAGACCCTGAAATCTGGAGGATATTCTCATAAATTAGTAAGTTATCTATGGTAGAAATTTCAGATTTTGGGTCATCTTAAATTTGTAGATACACCTTATGGATGATAGGGTATCTGACTAGTTTTATTGACTAGTCTCAAGCAGGTGTTCCAGGTAAAATAAACATAAATTCTTCCTAGAGTATCCAAATTGAGTGAGACTAGTTGCATTAGATAGTGTACATGTCTTAGTAGTTCTAGTACGAGTTTCATAATTTTATGTCAATTATTTTTTGTGGGGCACGCTATACAAGTGATATCTTCTAGAAAGGCCAAACATCAGCAAGTTGCGGGGAAGTTACCATAAATTCCACTTGGAACATCCAATTTTTATCAGACCTGTGGCATTGAAGAGACGAAATAACAGAGACCTACAAAAAATAAAATTTCATACTCAGAAGGGCCGAAGTTTTGGAGATACAATAAAAGGAATATTGTCTAACAAAACCACCTCAAAATCAAGGTTTAAAGTGATACTTGGCCAACATGCCACCAAAAAAGGGAACTTCTACACCAAATAAGCCCCCAAATAATCATACTTGGACTCTTGATGAAGGTGAAGAAATGAGTAGGGACATAAATGATTTACAAAAGAAGACATTAACCAAAGATTAACTACAAGAGATGATGGATTCAATGGAAGCTAAGTTGGATACTAAGATGGATGGTTTAAAAGGGGAGACCATGGAAGGATTGAAAAAATTCCTTATAGAGAGGACACCTGAAAGTGAAAATGTATCCCATGAAATTCATGATGAGGAAACAAGGAAGGTGAATCAAGAATGGAGAAAATCCAACATTTGGTTGAAGACCAACAACGTTCCTAATATCAATATGAGGAAGTTTGATGGAAAGGACCCAATCACATGGATACTTCATATGGAGAAATTCTTTGATCTACATAATGTGCCACATACACAAAAGGTATGAATTGCTTCTTTATATTT
>JZKD02S2227319.1:191330-205309 GCA_000966675.3 Picea glauca
TTAAATCATCACCATCAACCAATCATCACATAGAACCTGATAATGCTTCCTGAGACTTCTTCAATTTCTGCAATTCTTCAATTCTTGGAGTAATCTGATCCTATAGATAATATTAATCAATGTATTATCTAAAACTCCTCCAATTTTCACTCCTTGAATCCTCCCCAAAAAGAGGTTATAGAAAGAATGGTAGACTTTATTCAATTTTGGTCTGTTCAGAAGACCCAAATTGTACAGCATGCCCCGTGCTCAATATTTAAAATCCGATTCTGAAACTCTCAAAAAAGAAACTACAGTCTATAAAATTTCCAATGCAAGTGGTCCCACGTCATTTGGATTCTGTATCAAGAAGTTATGACTGTTTTACCCGGAACACCTGTTTATTGACTAGCTTTAGGACTGGTCACAAACCCTATCTTCCATAGAGTGTATCTCCATAATTGTAGTGAATCAAGAGCTGAAATTTTTACCATATGTACCTTGATATGTCTTCTCAGTACCATATCGATTTCACCATCTGAATCATTCTAGAAAAAATGTTATAGAAAAAATGGTAAGATGACCTAAAAATAACATACCTTAGAACACATCACCAAAAGACTTTATCCTCCCTTGAAATCCGGCCTTCTTTTTCTTCTTCTTCCCTTTGAAATTAGACTTGTATCAATCGAATGTATAATGATGTTTATTTATACAATTTATGTCACTTCCTTTTAACATTAGGTTCGACCTAACACTTTCTTATTTTGTAATTATTTTCTGTAATTATCTTCAGGGCCTACATGTACTTCCTTCTTCAATTCATTTCTCCTCAACCATGAGGATCCATGTGACGTGCCACATACCACCGGAAATGGCATGATGTATACTATCCATTCATGGGTGTTGTATATGCATGTGCATTTTCCTTCATGTCCAAATACTTTTATCAATCTTGTGGTCCAAAACCCATGACTAGGGTTGACATCAATGACAACAACCAATATTCCAACAAGGCATTGGTATATGCTTGAGGCACATCTTGGGTGCATGTTGTGAGGAATATTCTAGGCACACATATGAGGTGCATATCTTGGTGATGTTGGCACATGTTGTTAAGGTAAATTGATTAGTATCACATCTGGACTATATTGGTATCTTGGTATTGTGGTTATCTTCGTTATGGCTGAGCCACTTCAATGATGATATGTTATGATGTACGTGATATGGTACATGGTTGACATAATTGGTTTGGTACATGGTTGATACATGAGATAGTACATGGTTTATGTACATGGTATGGTACAAGTTTCGGTACATGGTTGATGCATGATATGGTACAGGGTTGATGTACATGGTATGGTACAGGTTTCAGTACATGGTTGATGCATAATATAGTACAAGTGCATGGTTGATATACATGGTTGATGGTTGATGTACATGCTATTGTACAGGTTTTGGTACATGGTTGATGCATGATATGGTACATGTTCATGGTTGATGTACATGGTTTGGTGATGGTTTTGGTATCCATGTGAGTGGATATGTTTATAGTTGGTTGATAATGGCATATCAATGATGGTGGAAGTGACAATGACAGGTTGGATGATTGGTCGATCATTAGTGATAGGTTGATGTGTAAATGGTAGTCACAGGTTAGTGATAGTGGAAAGTTGGTTGATGTGACAGTGACAATGATAGGTTGGTTGATGTCTGGTTATATTGGAAGTGACAATATCAATGGTAGTGACAATGAGTCTACACTTATATTTCAGGGTGAGATGACGGGGCAAGGAAAGGGGGTCATAGCCTCCTTCAGGTTGGTGTTGAATAATTCAAGGAGTTGGTTCTTCCTTCAGGTTGGTTCATGTAAATAGGGGGTTGTAGCCTCCTTTCGGTTGGTGCTAGAGAATTCAGGGAGTTGTTTCTTCCTTTAGGTTGGTACCTATAAATCAGAGAGTTGGTGCCTCCTTCTAGTTGCTGCTAGAGAATTTGAAATTTGGTTCTTCCAATGAATGTATTCTTGATATATATAAGAAATCATTCTATGGTTTTCTCCCATTCGGGTTTGCATGTAAATTCTAGTGTATTGTGTATTTGACATGATATTGTTGATTTATACTACTTAAGGTTTATATGGTTGTGATATATTGGATGCAATCATAAATGATATACTATTGATAAAGTTGAAGTTTTAATATTTTGATTGAAATTGGTAAAATGTGATCATACTAATTCACCCCCACTTAGTATTCTAACAAATGGTATCATAGTCGGTCCTTCAATAAAATATTTTAGCTACTGGAAGGTAGAACATGGAGAGCAACAATGCATATAAGAATGGAATACCACAGTTTGATGGTCAGAATGGTGAAACCTATGAGATGTGGAGTATCATGATGTAAATGTTTTTACAGGAACATGGGTATGATATTTGGCAATCAGTTGTTACAAGATACACCACCACATAGAAAACTTCAAAGAATGTAGCCAATAAATAATTAAGAAAAAATAAAAAATTAGCAATGTATTTAATCTTTTAAGGATGATATGATATAATAAAAGACAAAGTGAGAAAATGTTCATAGGCCAAAGAGATTTGGGATATGCTACATAATTTATACTTTGAGGAGTCTAATCATATCACAAGGCCATAACATACTGATTGGAACAAAGAAAATGTTGAAGTTGAATGAGAAGAAATATGCTCATCATGTCAGAAATATTTAGAAGAAGAAGATTATGAAGAAGGCATAGTAGAACTTGAGGTAGAATTAATCAGTTCTTTAAATGAACTAAAGAAAGAAAAAGAAGAAAACAAGTCACTCGAGAAAGAATTGATCAATCTAAAGGAAGGTGTTCGAAGTTCTAAAGAATTCCAAGTAAAAGAATCCAAAAGTATTGAATAAACATACAAAAAGTAGTTAGAAGAAAAGCAGTGTCTAGAAGATGAAATTACATCACTAAGAAAGGAAGAAAAACATAAAGAATAACTTAAGGAAAACAATCTTGAAGCAGAATTTAGTAAACGAGAAAGAAGACCTGAAGAAGAAATCATCTCCTTGAAAATTCAACTTGAGGAATACAAGAGACCAGAATAAGAAATGAAGATCCAAATGACAAAGAAGGAAGTATATTGTGAGAAATCTGAAGAATAAGTCATCTTATTGAGGGTTGAATTTGACATGCTTAACAAGAAATTGAATAAATATTCAGTACTAGAGAAAACAAGTTTTGGATACATCGGTGAGGCCTCATGCAAGGAAAATGCAAATCATAGAAAGAGAATTGAAGTAAATAGAAGTTACACACATCTTGTAAAGAAAGTTGAACAAAAACACTCCAATTTGTGAGAAAGAAAGAATGAAGAAAAATGAAAGAGTTATGTAGAATTACTAAAAGGGAGGAATCATGGTCAACAGGAATCAAAGAAGAATGAGCATAATAGAGATGCATCTTCAAGAAGACCTTCCACATTCCAACAACAAAGAATATTCAATCATGATGAAGGAAACAACATAAGAGAAGACAGTGATCAACTGAGGCATGAATTCAGAAGGACTACACCACAAATAAGATCATTCACTCCCAGGTATGAAAGTTTATTTTATGGTCATTGTTTTATTTGTACTAACTTCGGACATAAGGCTATAGATTGTAGAGAATATGGAAGAAGTGTTCAGACAAGAAATACCTATGTGGTTCCCCAAAAAATTGAATGTTACAAATGCCACAATTATGGTCACATAACTTAGAGTTGTAGAAGCATGATAGATCCCTCCATGAAATGAAACACCGATGTCATATACACAAAATTTTGGAGAAGAAAAGAAATACAAGAAGAGTAGGTGAATAAAGAATAGGTCCCAAAAATCACAAGATTTGTAGTAGTGCAAGAAAAAGAAGAAGAGAAGGTGAATAAAGAATAGGCCCAAGAGATTGTACTCTCATGAATTGTAGTGCAATATCATAATGAATCCACACGAAAAAGGAAGAATCCATAGTTAAAAAATATGATGAATCCACATATGAGGAGGAATATTACTCTGCATCAGAGCGGGTATTTTTCTGAGACATCCGGCTTAGAGAATCCCAATAAATATGAATGTTGAACAAGGGGAGTCTAAGAAACAAATCTACAGATTAAAGAAATTTTTTCTGAGTAGTTTGATAGAATTTCATAATGTCTTGTAACAATTTGGTTTTGGAACAAATACCCATGCAGGTATCTATTGGCAGTTACATAGGAAAAGGTTCATGATTTTATTCCATGCACACATTCAGACAGGGGCATATTCAGTACATATTGTTGCAGACCTGTAGATTCTGATTTGAAGGTTGAGAAGATATCTTGAATATCAAGAATACGTAATGATCAGTTGCAACATATTTTGAGACGTTGTCAATATAGTACAGTAACAGATGAGTCAACATTATATGCAGTTGAGTAACATAGTCATGGTAAGTTTATGAAATATGGACATATATGGATTCATGTGAGATTTGAAAAGTCTAAATAGATACATGACAGTGAATGAAATCATAGTAATAATTTGAATCAATTCACAAGAGGGATTAGGAAGGAAAGTAGTAAAAAGGAACAACAAAAGTTATATCCTTAAAATAAGGTATGGTCATTGATGTTAACTTGAAAAGTCATGAAGACTTGAATTCAAGTAAATTTGAATTTTTTTTTATATATGTAAGTGAATTACAAGAGGAAACACCAATGGAAAAGAATCCCTGGAAAAGTTGAAAGGAAGAGTATTCAAAAATCCCCTTATTGATCTACACAATATATTACAAAAAAGTCAAGGGGATAGAAATTGTCAGAAAATGAGATCAGAGAAGAGATTTTTAAAACAAGGTATATCATCATGGGGAGTTACGCTTTTATTAAAGGGGGAGAAAGAGAAATATAAAGATTAGAAGAGAAAGAACAAAAGAATGAATATAGGGGGATCATCTCCAAAGGGAGATATCCTTTTCCGTTGATGTCAAAGGGGGAGAGAGAAACATGAGGAGAAAAGCGTTGATGAGGAGAGATGCTCACAGGGGGAGTATGGGTGTTTCCATCAATGTTTAGAGTATGTGTGTTACCATCAATTCCAAATGGGGATATTTTTGGACAGTTGGTTGCAAATGATGTTGTTGGACAATTGGTTATCATTGATGTCAACAAGAAATGGTTCTCATTGTTGTCAACATATGTGATGGGTATATTTGGAGAAGTATGCAAAGTGGTCCCCTTTTGGCATAGATTTAAGCATGGCCCTCATGAGAATATACTTTGAATAATTATAGAAGAAACCCATAGGTGTGCTCATGAAACTCGAAGTTGTTTGAGAAATAAATACATGAAGGACAATGTAAATGGAAGTAAAAAAATCATAGATAGATATTCCTCGTCATTTTGTTTCCAATGGTAAGTGTAACATCACATAGTTCCTTGCGGTTGAGGAGTTATGAGGTCATGAATATGGAAGCCCCAAATATGGGTTAAGAAGCCCCTAAATGGTTACAAGTCATTAATAAAAGGGTAAACTGGTTGTAACAAGAAACCCCCTAAAGTAAGGAAATAGGTTACTTAGTAGAAGTATAAATACACCTCAAGGAGTCTCTCATAAGTACATTCACACACACATTCATTGAATATCTATCTTGTGAGAATATTTTGGTCTATTGGCGAATTTGAGGTCGAATATGAGGTAGTACTTCTAAGGTTGAAAACGAAGGTTGAAGGTGAAAGTCTTAGAGCTACAAAAAAGGTGATAATCCTAGTTTCAGAGGTTATCTATGGGTTACAAGTCAGCAGGGCATAAATGTATGCAGGTCATAATGGTGAAAAGCAAGGATATATGTGGATAGTAGAGGAGAAAGTCATAGATCTATGAAAATATTGTGAAAGGTTGTGAAGTGATGCTTGTGTTGGTTTGTTGATGCCTAGGTTGGTCTATTTGTCTGTGATCTGAAGAAATAGGTTAGTTACAAGTTTTGAGGTGTTTCTATATGCATGAATTGATTGATATATCTTGGTGATGTTGATACATTCTTGAGGCATGGTATGGATATTTGGGCATATGCTAGAGATACATATTTTTGTTGTTGGTACATGGTTGAGATACACACTTGGTATATGGTGGCACATGTTTGAGGTACATATTGGTTACATGTTGATGATGTTATGATCATGCCTTTGGTATCTTGTTGAGGAATTGGTATATGTTTGAGGAAAATCTTGGGTGCATGTTGTGAGGAATATTATTGGCACATGTATGAGGTGCATATCTCCGTGATGTTGGCACATGTTGTTATGGTACATTGATCAGTAGCACATCTTGGCTAAATTAGTATCTTGGTATTGTGGCTATATTGGTTATGGTTGAGGAACTTCATTGATGATATCTTATGATGTACTTGATATGGTACATAGTTTATATACTTGGTTTGGTACATGGTTGATGCATGAGATGGTACATGGTTGATGTACATGGTATGGTACAGGTTTCGTACATGGTTGATGCATGATATGGCACATGGTTGATGTACATGGTATGGTATAGGTTTTGGTACATGGTTGATGCATGATATGGTATAGGTGCATGGTTGATGCACATGGTTGATGGTTGATGTACATTTTATGGTACAAGTTTTGGTACATGGTTGATGCATGATATGGTATAGGTGCATGGTTGATGGACATGGTTGATGGTTGATGTACATGGTATGGTACATGCTTCGGTACATGGTTGATGCATGATATGGTACAGGTGCATGGTTGATAGACATGGTTTGGTGATGGTTTTGGTATCCATGTGAGTGATCTGGTTATAGTTGGTTGATGATGGTATATCAGTGAAGGAAACAATGACAGTGATAGGTTGGATGATTGGTTGATCACCAGTGACAGATTGATGTGATAGTGGTAGTCATAGGTTGATATGACAGTGATAGTGACAGGTTGGTTGATGTGATAGTGACAGTGAAAGGTTGGTTGATGTATTGGTGACATTGGTAGTGACAGTATTAATGGTAGTGACATTGATCCTACACTTATATTTTAGGGTGACATGACGGGGAAAGGAAAGGGGGTCATAGCCTCCTTCTAGTTGGTGCTAGAGAATTCAAGGATTTGGTGCTTCAGTCAGGTTGGTGCCTATAAATAAGGGGTCAAAGCATCCTTCTATTTATTTCCAGATAATTTGGGGAGTTGGTGCTTCCTTTGGGTCGGTGCCTATAAATTAGGGGTTTGTTACCTCCTTCCATTTGGTGTTAGAGAATTTGGAAGTTGGTGCTTCCTATAAATGCATTCTTGATATATATAAGAAAGCATTCTATGGTTTTCTCCCATTCGGGTTTTTACATAAATTTTGGTGTACTGCATATCTGATGTGATATTGTTGAATTGTAGTGCTTATGGTTAAATGCTCGTGATATATTGGATGTAATCATAAATTATATATTGTTGATAAAGTTGAAGTTCAAATATTCTGATTGAAAGTGGTAAAAAGTGATCATATTGATTCACCCCCCCTCTTAGTATTACAACAAAATATAATTTGTGAGGAAGAGAAGAACTTATGTCTTCCTCTTAGGGCTTCAATAAAATAAGAATACTTCCAAAAAGATAGTAATTTCACTATTAACATTATCAAGACAAGATAAAATTGTAGAAAATTACTTAATTCATCCAAATACCAAGAGAATTATAATCCTAATTATAGAAATTATCCATCCCAAAGAGAAATACATCCACATTGAACCTCCTTCAAGCATAGTGCATGATAGAAAAGAGCTAAAGAGCCCTAATGGGTGAAAATTTCAGAAGTGTTCCTCCCTAATGTGAGGTGAAAAGTGATGAGAAAAATGAATTCTAGAACTGGTCTTTGTATATGAGGATAAAAATAATGTCTTGTCCACATAACAAGTCAATATTCAATTAGAAGTTGGTCCAACCCCTCATTTAACCTTTAAAAATGATAAAATACAAAAATTCCATCAAGAGTGCCACACATGTAGTGATGTCAAGCCTCCAAAGGAGATGTGGCATCATCCAGAGGTGGAATAATGGAAAAACAAATTTTCCTCAGCCATGGTCATGCAAAATCATCACTGGTACCCCAAGTTTTCATGAAACCCTAGTACCAACAAACTCTATAAGATGATGTCATCATCATGTTAGAAAACCAGGATTGTGAAGCAATACAAATAAAGAAAATGCTGGAATAAAACACAGTGTATACACAATACAATAGAGACACAGATATACATGGTTCACCCAGTGTGCTTTACGTCCTTCCTTTATTATTATCCAACAAATGAAGGGATACAACCTATAACAAACCTGTTGTAACTTTCTCTTATTTATCTCACAATATCCTCACTCAAAATACAATATTTGCCATGATACATAGCCACAATACATTTCCCTCATAAAAGAGGCTTTATTTCTAGGGAAACAAACACTAACATAACTTATACCGTCATATATGTGACCTTATAATGAACGGTACAGATTTACTATGAAATTGCAATATACATTTACAAGGCATTTTTTCCTTCGAGGGCTTTGCCCCCGAACCCTCGCTTTCCCCCGCCCCCCCTAGCTGGGGGGATAGCCCCCCCGGACCTCGCAGGGGCGGTAACCACCCATACACTCCCCCACGTAGAGGAGTGTACATTATTTTGGGGTGTAAATTCTTCATGGGGTATAAACAAAGATGAAAACAAATACCTCTGAATCAAGAAGATAATCAGTCTTCACAACCAACACATCAAATGGAGGGTGAGGTCAAGGGTTTAAGCAACAACATCCAAGGTGGAGGGAGTTTCCTCTTGTCTCTACATGGTGTCTAGATTTCTTCTACTGCAACATCCCTAATCTAGTGAATAATAAGCCTTGGGGTACTCTACCCATCCTACATGATTTCAGCTCATCTGTGTACCATTATGACTAAATATTCTCAAACCAAGACCATATATCCATCATCCAAGGTTCCAAGGGTGTGAGAGTTCATTTTATAATATGGTGAGTCACTGGATGAATCACTACTCTACATCACACATGCTAAAGTCCTGCAATAAGGGTACAAAATCTTGGGTCAAAACATAGGACACCCCTCAAAGAACCGTGTTAGGGACATCCAAAGAAAAGTAGAGTATAAGACAATGTAAACCAATGTTAATAAGAAATATTAGCTCCTTAAATCATGAAAAGTAAGTTGTTACTTAAGATATAATCCATGTAAACAATTCACCACAGTGTCCCCTTCAAGCATCACAACAGCCCAACACTTCATGTGAGTTGGCAAGTTTCAATAAAGGAGGGCCTTCATCCAACCCTATTAGGTATTCCAACCTAGACAAGAAATAAAAGACCCAAGTAGAGGGATAGGTTCCAAGGGAAACAATGAAATAAAGAAACCCTTCAAGAGTAAGTGCGAGAATGGTACAAATATTGCCTCACCTCATGGATTATGGTGTCATTTAATCCATTTCTATGAGCACCTTTGTAGAGGGAGTGATTGTTGATTGAGATACCCTTTCTTCGATACTTTTTTCATTATGAACCCATTAATTTTTCATTTGATACTCAATATTTATTATTTTCAAGTCCCCTTTATAGGTTTTTTATCTTTTATTCCTTCATTTTTTTACTGGGATATGTTCCTTTATAATTATGCATTCATTCAGATCAGGAAAAGGGGTGATTATCTTTAGAGGGGGTAGATGTCAATTTGGCATGTGGAGTTTTTAAGTGGCCTTTATAATTTATAACATGTACATACATATAGCAGCTACATCAACCTCTAGGACTTCATCCCCTTCTTTTCATCAAAGAATGGACCATGACCCATTACCAAATTTTAGTGCACTATGAGAGGCTCCAAGATGAAATTTTTTAAGTATGGTGGGGCATGGAATGTTACCTTTGTGAGGCCCCCCCAGTAGTACCCCTTTTCCATAGGAAGTCACAACATGAGACTAGGGCATAGAAGCTCACCACCAAGGTGAAATAATATAACAA
Source organism: Picea glauca (assembly GCA_000966675.3). Lineage (NCBI taxonomy): Eukaryota > Viridiplantae > Streptophyta > Pinopsida > Pinales > Pinaceae > Picea > Picea glauca. The sequence goes on from JZKD02S2227319.1 coordinate 201,337, forward strand.
GCATAATTTCCCAAGCAAATGATCCATTATCCAACTTCAACCGAATATCCTCATCCACATGCTCAACAAATTAAGCACGACACTTTGCATGAAGGAAGGACTAACATACCTCATGGTGACACTGTATTACCATCTCCCATACAATATATTGCTTGGATGTGATGATATTGGTTGTTCTGTAGTTGTAGAGGAAAATGAGGGGGGTTATGGGGTTTCCATCTATGGACATGTTGATCATCATCATGGTTAGGATAATTGTCTCCATTGCATTCCATGAGACATTATATTCTCTATCTTCTCCTAGGAATGGGGAGGGGGCAATAACATATGGCTCCAAAAGGGGACATGTGCTCACTACAGGGCACATGAGAACCATCCGAGACACCTCATTGTAAGGGTAATGAGAGTCAAGATACTATTTCCCTTCTGGAAACTGTGTTGATGTCGACAAAAAGGGAGACTCGACTCTAAGAAGAAAAATGATTCTAGAAATCCATAAGATGAGATCAGGAATTGATGAGGAACATGGAAAAAGTTAATATGTGGTGAGACTCAAAACTTCCCTTGGTGGGGGATATGTGTGAAGTATGAGTGGAAGCAATCGTGAAACTGGATCTAGCGTCAGAGGGACGACTAGACATGGTTTTAAATTGTGCCAGAGGCATGACAAAGTGGACAATGTAGAGATCGGTGGTACCTGGACTATGGGATACTCGGGGTTTATGGACGATGTCAATAAGGGTAAAATGTAAAGGAATGCCCAAACCAAGGGCGACAGGGGTTTCTTTTCCAGGAAAGGAAGGTCGCTAAAGGTGACCATAAGAAACTATGTAAAGGCGGGAATCAAAACATCTTTGTACAAATATCGAATGAATAAAGAATAAGTTGGGATAAGTGTGCAGATACAGAAATGGGTGCCCTAGTGTAAGATGGCTTGGCCTGTGAAGGCAAAAGTTGTGGGGAGAACTAGTGGAGGGTGGGGGCCCCATAGGTGGGTTTCTGTATGAGGTAAATGAATGGAGGAAATCTGCAGATGGGAAAACTGATTGTGGATGAAATGGGGGGTTATTGATACTGCGGAGATACAGTCAAATGAGAACTGTGAGGAGATATCTTGGGATTCCATTGGGAAATATAGCATAATGAGGAGGAGTATGTGGTTGATTCTCGAGCATGGGTATGACTATCAGGACTCCCATCCCTAGGGGGTGAAAGAAACATGAGTGTGAAAGTGCCAAAGGGGACTATGAATGGGACAACTCATGTGGGGGAGAATGCTACCAGGTGACAGTACTTGAAATGCAGTGGAGGTGATAGTACTGCAGAGCCGGAGCTGAGGATCCTACAGGAAAATGTTGGAGGGTGTGACTAGGATATGCAATTGATATTCAGAGGGAATGATTACATGCCAGTGTCAAACATTTACCTGAAGGGGCTGCATTGATTTGTGGTGACCGAGTACCTGCACACATAAGAAAACCAAATACCCGATGTGAACAATACCTAAAGATAAAAAACATATAACAATTAATTGATAATTTTGAACATGAGAATGCGTACCTGGGCATGATGTGATAAAAATGCTCCCTCGGGGCCGAGGATGGATGGTGACCCAGGGAATGTGACTGTGTAGGTGGCGGGATGCTGATCCCATGGCTAAAGACGGATCGAAAAATGGATTCTTTGAGCTCCTGTAATTGATCATGGAAGTTTGGAAAAATGGACTATATATAGTTGTATGGCCCATAATGCCATCTCATTTGTACCTGCTGCCATAGTGAGTTGACCAGAGGTTTTTAGAGGAGATTTGGATATTCCAAGAGTTTGAGCCATCCAATCTAGGATTTGCGAGAGCCATGTTAGTGGTCTCATCCTCCTGCATAGTAGTTAGGATTTTTTTTCTGGGTAGGGTCGTATGAATGGTCGTAGTGGGAGATTTTGTGAGGGTGGGCCCCCCAGTGCACGAGCGATCGGAGGATTCCCATGATTGGGTGCATGGCTGTAATAAAGACAATCATGCATGGGGGCACTTGAATGTGGATAACAAGCACACATTGGATGCACTCCTATTCAAAGTACAGTTGCACACTCGTGCACAGTTGTTTCTATGACAACTACGCACTTGTGCGCATATGTGGAGGGAATAGGTGTGCATGAATGTGTGCCTGTGTGTGTGATAGGTGCACATGGATGCACATCTATTTCTTCGATAATTTCACATTGATGCAAAACTATGCAAAGAACAGGAACACATATGTGCACGCCTGTGGGGATGACAGCCGTGCACATGAGGAAAAGCTGAGGGGGTGTAAAAACTTGTCTTTTTTGTGATTTTTCATTTTTATGGATTGTGATGTCTGATTAAGTATTGTTTATGTGGATGCAGGTGATCATTTGATGATGTCAGTCCATTGGAGGGAGAGGGACTAGGCACGCCTCATGGAGGCAGTGAGGGATGATGAGTCGGGTGTGCAGGGATGTTTGGAAACCTGTGGGTTGCTAAATTTCATCGATTGCTCATTGTTGCGGGAAGAAGAGTACCTGTTTCAGTTTGTGATATCTATGTGGAGCATGGATCTGTAGTGCTTCATTATCTGCGACGGAGGATGTGTATTTATTTCACCGAGCTCCCTTTTCAGGGAAGTGCCCTACCTATTGATCCCCTATTGTCGGGGGATGCACACTTGGCTGACCTGGCATGAACGTATTGTTCCGGGGGGGAATTTATGTCAGGCTCAGTGGTGTTGATTAGGTAGATGAACGCCCTTGTGCATTATTGCATTGCAAGGATGATCATGAGGATATACGAATCCTTAGCTACTCAGCGGATCAATGGTGGTCAGCTGAGGATTGTGCTGAGGGCATTGGGTTGAGAGTATTTTTCCTAGGTCTTGATGCTACACACCAAGATGATGGGGAAGCTCAGCCAGTGTTAGGCTACTGATTCAGGGGATTTTGCCTTTGGGTCGAACTTGGTGGCCTGGTTATTGGAGAGGATGCCTATGTTGCACCCTAGATTTTTGTTGGATGCGCTTGGGGCATGGGAGCCACAATTGATGCAGTGGGCATCGATCTTGGTATGACATGGGGGTGGGGAGGGTGACCATTATTTTATGGCCGAGATATCATGTGTGTAGGATCATATGCCATAGATCAACCTACTGTAGCTATATGGAGGGATGGACTATCGTCGGGATCCAGACATGGTCTTATCTCTTGGTGAGGTTTGGGACCACAGAGCTATGTTGATGTATTTGATGTTTTTTTATTTTTGATAGTATAGCATATGTTTTATGTATGGATGGATGTTGATGTTATCATTTGTTTTTTGTGTGTGCAGATGTGGGGCCGTGCAGATGGGAGGTAGAGTTGGTCATAGCATCGGCTCGTCAGGGGCCTGTGAGATGACCATGGGGAGAGCTACGGGTAGGAGAGAGACGTCAGAGGGATGAGGTTGGTGTGAGGCCATCCGATGATGAGAGAGTTGGCAAGAGACACATAAATGATGACCTCGGTGCAAGGCCTTCACATGCTCCTCCGATAGAGGTCGACAGAGTGTTAGAGGACTTTCGTCATCGATTGGAGGTGGTGCTACAGGGAATTCCTGAGGGCATGTGGACTCAGATCCAGGACGAGGGAGTCTTGGAGCAATGCGTGGGCCTTTCGGTGGAGGTGCAGACCCTGATCTATAGGGAAGTTTTAGTGGGGGAAGCTATGACTGGTTGACTACCCCTTGGGCCTAGAGGACCCCCAACTAGTGGGGATCCTCCTCTCGAGAGAGGACCTAGTGGTGGTGCTCTAGAGGCAACATGAGTGTGATTTGATGTATATTTTTTGTATTTATATAGGCCCGTGGGCCAATTTTGTATAGGGTGGGGTGACACCTATTGTGGGCCTATAGGGTTTGGGGATTTCTCCTACCTATGGGAAATGTACATGTTGTACTATTTTTTGTAAACATTTGATGGTACAC
>JZKD02S2227319.1:205395-219379 GCA_000966675.3 Picea glauca
TATGGATATACATATTTTGGACCTTTGTTGTTCTTACATGTGATGATGGTTTGTGGTTCTTTTTTATGATGTCTAATCGATATGCTGTGACAGAATTTTCATGATTTATGTATGTGTAATGGTGGCTTGACGAGATAAATTCCAATCTAACACTAGGTTATCCATATTATCTTTTATTTGATTGAATTGTCATGGAATATGTGTAAATGAAATTGAATCAAAATGTTGATATAATAGTCTAACTTGTACGTATTTGTGGAAGAGGCAGGGATCGCAGACACAGTACATGTTGTTGAGCTACATGACGACAAGTTGGGAATCTAATAAGATGCTAAGGTGGTGAATATGGAGATGGATGGCCTCGACGAGGAGGCCAAGGAAGGCTGTGTATTCGGCTTGATTATTGGTTGTTGAGCCCAAACATATGCCGATGGAGTGGAGTAGTTCATGTGAGGGGGTATAAAGGGCCCAAGCAACCAAAGTGAGATTATGTGTCCACCGGCTAGCTCCATCAGCGTAACTGATGTGATAGGTCGATGGTGAAAACATCTATCAATAACACGAATGGTAGATCAAACATAAGGCATGAATGGAGTAAAAGAAGACTAAAAACTCTACAAATGTGTACAAAAAATAAAAATCCCTATGTAGAATGACTACGCTCAGGCATAAAACATTTTTAAGTACAACCCATTGATGGGTTCTTTGAGAGGATAGACTTCAGGGGAGGCTAGGATGTAAGCGCCTTTAGTGAGACAGTGTTGGATAATGTAGGGTCCATGCCATAATGATTTGAATTTTCCATGGTCGAGGGTATCGTGAGTGATGTTGTAGGAAAGGATGAGATCTCCTTCATTAAATGAACAAAGGTTGACATGGTAGTCAAAGGTGGCCTTCGACTATTTTTTGACTGCCTCATTGTTCTATAAGGAAGACCGATGATCTTCATCCAGCGACTCTAATTTTAGCAAGCACTTCTCCATTGGAGCAATGTCAAGTAAAATCTCAATGGTGGTGCGTAAAGTGGGAATTTCACACTTGATGGGGAGAGTGGATTCAACCCCATGGATGATATGGAATGGTGTAAAACTAGAGGTAGTTTTAACTGCGAGGTGATAATCCCATAGCGTTGAAAACAACATATGATGCCAATTGGTCTTATGTCTGTTGACCGTACACTACAACATGGTTTTGAGGACCTTGTTGACCGCCTCCACTTGTCCGTTGGACTGAGGGTAGTAGGATGAGGCGAACTCGTGAGAAAATACTAACTTTGAGGAAAGTTCGACGAAGAGCTCATTCTCAAAGTGTTTTCCATGACCAGAGACTAGTTGTAGTGGTACTATGAAGCGGGAAATGATGTGATTAAATAAAACACACGTTGCAATGTCAGTGGTGTTATTGAAAGTAGGCATGGCTTTGGCCCACTTGGTGAATCAATCGACTACCATGACAATGTACTTGTGTCCATTGCTAGATGGAGGGTTGCAAGTCATGAATTCAATGCCCCATTTACAAAAGGGGTCAGCCATGATGATTGGGTGTCAAAGAGTGGGTGGTGCTCATTCTTTGTTGGCATAAAGCTAGCATTTGTCACACCATTTCACATCATGGATGCATTCATGAAACAATGTGGGCTAGAAGTAGCTCGCTCGAATGATTTTCTGGATGGTGGACATTCCCAAGAGGTGACCAATGCAAGCGCCACTATGGCAATCGTTTAGAACTCTGTCGGCTTCGTCGATGGTCAAACATCGAAAAAGTATGGTGTCAATCCCTCATCGATATAAGATGTCACCAATAAGGAGATATCGAGGGGCCTGATGGTGAATACGTCAACGATCGTATCGGGAGAGATGGGTTCCAAACTTCTATGTGTGAAGGTAGACGAGGAAGTCACTGTACCAGGGGTCATCCGAGGGGATGTAGAAGAGGTGTTTGTCAAGGAAGTCCTTATTGACATGTCAACTGGTGGTATCTGAGGGAAATTTTGTAATGCATTTGGTGAGGATGAATGCGTTCTTGCTCTTGGGATTTGAAAACTCTAGGTCATAATCCTGAAGGATAATGATCCATCAATAAAAATTTCCATTGATTTTCCAACGATTAAGTAAGTACTCCATGGGGTTGGAATCTACCACGACTTTGGTAGTGCGAAGCAAGATATAATTGTGCATTTTATAGATTACGAGGACAAATGAAAGGGAGATTTTCTCTTCGTGATTTTACTTCAGGGATGGTCCTGAAAGTTTTTTACTGATGTAGTAAATTACATTCTCACGACCATCATTGTTTCAGGATTAATCTGTAAGTGCAGACACGAACCGATCTCCCTAGATCCACCTGGATCTAGAACAAAACAGGACAGAATACTACTCTTTCCCTAGATCTAGCCTACTGAGTGAACCAAGAGGTAAGGATTATGGGCATACCTTATGAATGCTTTCCTTAGGTCTCTATTGTTCCAAGCTTTACTCCAATGCTCTTGCACCGTTCAGATCACAATAGTCCAAACCAATCAAAGTAAAGGCAGATTAATATATTTAATAGCTAGTCTATACATGTGATCAAGGAATCATGTAATAAAGTGACATCATCTTTATGGGAAAGGGACATATTAATCTATTGAATTAATTGAAAGTGAAACTTACAACCTGAGCCTTGATGTCATAGGTATCCTTTCGATGGCTCCTAGATCTGACACACACACTTGCTCATGCATGAAGAAAATCAACTACTTGTGATGACCTTGTTGTAGTCTCTAGCTGTTGTAGCATCAGTTCTTCATACAGGCATCCAAAAATTCTCCAATCAATCTCTTGCTAGCTTTCTTCTAACCTTTTCCATGAGCCATCTCTTCAATATATAGGAGAATATAATTTAGTTACTTGGATAGAAAATGATCCCAAGATATCTAGAATTCTAGCACTTGAACAACCATTCGTTAGCCAACTCATCCTTCTCGAATATTCTCTTCTAGAAGGCTCGAGAACTTCATCTTTTTCCTCTTTAATAAGATGTTCGCACCCTGGCCTTTGTTACAGTTTGAACTATTCTCACCCTATCTTAATGTAGCTTGCGAGAATCAGGCATTCTCGCAGGCAAGTATATAGGTAGCCTGCGAACTCCTTGAAAAATATAGTTTCTGGAAATAGACAAGTGCAACTTTTCTCAGGAAAGTATTTCTTAGTGAAGGGTTTGATTTTCCATCATCATGACATCATCATAACATCATCACGATGACCAAAATTTTCGATAACAGAATGCCCCCCAAAGTTTGAGAGTGGAATCAGTGACAGTCGATAGACTTTGTAAGTTGCATGTGTGTGTCAAGGACCAAGAGCGAATCTAATCGAAAACCTACAAACATCCAAGCATCAGCAGAATATTATATGCATCCCTTCTGAGGTAAGCCTTCCCATACTTAGATCATAGACTGATGACATCATACACAAATATCATGGCCACCAATCATACACTGTGGATCCATGCAGTCATAATATAACATAGCCACCTGAATACACTGTGGATCTATGCGAAAAATTTGCAGTCAAGACGACATAGCCATGAAACATACACAGTGGATCTATGTGTCACAAATTATACATACTCCATCGCAACCTGGACCACAAAGATAATATCCAGGGTCTTCAATCTCATCGCCCAAAGTACGAATCTAACCATGTGATTACATGTGTCGAAGTCGAACATGGTAGAAACTACTTGATTACCGGTCATTGATGCAACCGTTAACAAGTGTGAGGGAAATCACCATTAATGTCAATGATCCCCAAGGTACAAAAGTACAATCCATCGACTGTGAATAAATGAGCTGATGTCGAACAATCGATAGAATCTTTCGATCAGGGGTCAATGATGTAAACCCATTGTCGAAAGCGAGGAAACTTTCCATTGAGGCATGCAAGTTCCAAGGTACTGAATAATTTCTAAGTCTTAATCCCGGATAATGTGCCGATGTCGACGGAACAAGACTCATCACAGAAGGGCCTTGATGTATCCCCCATCAATGACACAAAATGAGTAACAGAGTTTGAAAGTGAAACAGAGCATGTGACAATTGAACTTTGGACACATTTAAGGCCGACACGAAAGGAATGGATAACTATAGATGGCCGACTCAAGTAGAGGTTTCAGAAAGACTACTCTCGAACATATGAATGACACGACCAATGATTTGGCAGCATTGAATCAAATACGACACATGGAAAGACCTTGTTATTAAATCGAATGAGAGACAAATGGATTACCCAAACCGGTTTCAGACAATGAAGAGGGAGTGTCATGTTCAAGAGCGACTCTTACTGCCAATTAATGTAAACATGAAACATATCCCTTTCCCAAATTTTCCCCAACCATTTCTGGCAAGTACCTCTTTATTTTTACGGAAGCTTGAAGAGGATCACATATGCTTGTTGATATAAGATCATCCTTCGGACGAGTCCCTCGGAGTATTTTTAACGAACCCTAGGAAGGAGTGGTTTGGTCCCATTATGGGTCTGTCAATGTTTGTTTAACGAGTCCAGAGATAGTAAACTCGAAGGTTTTTCAAGATTATAGAGTTTGGAAAAACACTTAAAAGAGAACTCTCTCAGTTCCTTTTTCGTATAATAGTCCAACAAGACCGAAAAAGGGTTAAACTATCACTCGAAGGACGCACACTTCAAATACTTTAGCGAGCGTGAAAGTAGCAAGATCGCTCGACAATCTTTTCTTGTTTAGAGAGTCTGAAAAGAGCTTAAAGATAACTCCAGGGGGGTTCCTTTTTCGTGTAACCACAGCGAGCTCGAAAAAGAGATAAAACAATGCTCGATCACATTCTTATGTTTTGGACAAGTGCAAGAACGGATAAAAGGCACTTGAGGTTTTATATCAAAACCGTAGAAAACAATAAAAAATATACCACACCATAGAAAAAATCGTCCAATATTGTTCATGTTCCATACCTGCAAAGCATTTTACTCATTTCCTCATTAGCCAATAGGGTTAAATAATGAACAAATAAAAAAACCCTATTTTTACATAGTGAAAAAGTAATAAAAATGAATTCATAACTCATTCACCATATCATTTACCCTTTTTACTATTTGAGAGAAAAAAATCCCATTTTACCCTCTACCTTCATCGTCGATTTTCGAGAGCTTCAGGCCATCATTCCTCGATCCGTCTACGGTGATTTGGTAAGCTCTCCATCCTTAATCTTTTCATGGTTTAAATTCATGATTTCATTGGTTAACTTTCAAGTTTTAAGTTGGTTTTTGAAACCCTATGCCCGTGGAAGGATTCTTGCAGGCTGCCCATACGGGACCAGCGAGAATACTTCATTCTCGCAGGCTGGCCTAAGGCAGGGTGCGAGAAGTTTGCATTGTGTGACATAGGCCACCTGCGAACAGTGCATAGTCCAAAATTTTATGCCACGGTTAGCCAATAAAATGAATTTTTGCCAAGTTTAAGATTATTAATTATCTTTATATGTTTTCCATGTAGGTTAATAACCATCATTATGGTGCTCGAATGGAGAGAACGGGAACACGAGGAAGACAATACAAATGCCAAGAATTACCCTCAAACCATTTCCTCTTTAAGAGATTGCGGTCTCCTGAAGTATTTTCGAATCTCGGGCATGAGAGCCCAAGTGCGATTGCTAGAGTACTTGATCCGAATGTGGGACCCAGATCAACAAGTCTTTAACGTGGGAGCTCACACCTTGAGTATAGACATCGAGGACATCTATTTCTTGACTGGGTTGTCCAGACGGGGATCCTATGTCAGTTTGACCGGTAGCCGAAGGGGTGGTCTAAAAATGAGCGAGTATTGCAGGCAGTACTGTGTGCCTGAGGTTGAACGTCAGAAAGGGAAGGCGGCCATTTGGGGAGTGACTGACATAACTCTCCGAACCATTATATTCACTATCGCTTGAATGGCAGGAAGTGTTGCCCCACATATGGCTCTGCAGAGCTATTTTCAGTATGCCATCGAGTGTACTAAGCCCCGGGTCTTCAACTGGGCTGATGCAGTTCTATGCAGTCTTAAAAAACAACTGACCAAATGCAGGCATGGAGATCTAAAACAGTTCAGGTATGGATCTCTTTTAGTGTCCTTCTTTTGTGAGAGGGTCCCAGTATTTAGGCTTCAGGCTGATTGGCACTTTTCGGGTCCTAGGGACCCAAGGATGTTACGATGGTGCCAACTCATGGCTCGACATGTGGCCGGACCGATCGTCAGGTATGACGACATGTTCTTCGACTGGCTTCAAGGCCAAGTGCTGATGATAGAGGATTATGCATATGCTGGTTTAGATTTCCATGGTGATCCTGACCTTGCTCTGCCTGAGGATACCCAGTGGGGAAACCTCGGTAAAAAGTACACCAAGTTTAATTTTTTAAATGTTTTTGTATTTTTGATATATTTAAATGTTTGTTGTTTATAGATTTATCTGAAGACTAATACCAAAATTTTGTTGATAACACAGACGTTGGAGCATATAGACCTACTGGTAGTTCTCCCGTTTAGCATCGAGGAGAGGCAGCAGTAGTAGTTCCACAGTACGCCGAGGACTACTTGACAGTGGAGCATAACTTAGAGGGCCTTATGGCAGATGTTCCAGAGATGCCCCTGGAGGAGATTCCACGACGCAATCAGTATCACACTGTGGGAGTCTCGACCTCTATGGGTAGACTACTCTGCAGAGTAGCTAGGACATTAGTCTGTTACCGTGAGCATCATTAGTGATGTCATTTTGTAGAAGCCATGAGCTTCCATTTTTGATATTTTGGTCTTCGGACAAATATTTTGTAAAAACAAACTTTGATCGTTATATATATATACATGGTTTCTCCTGGCTCACTTTACATTGTGTACATCTTAATGTGTTTGAGTTATAAATGATTTAAGTGCCTCTCCAATACATAATTAGCTAAAGCATCTGTCAATGTATTAAGACATCTAGGAATGTGTTGGTATTCTATGTGATCAAAGTACCGTTCCAAGAGGCGAATCCGCAAATATACCCTTAATAAAGTAGGACTTCGAATAGAATATACATTACTGAGCTGTAGTACTACAAGCTGCGAGTCAAGTCACACAACCAAATGATGAATTCCCAGAGAGATAGCATCAACCAAAAGTTCAACAACACCGCTATACTCTGCGATGTTGTTGGTTGCTCGGCCAAGACATATACCTCGTAGAGATATGAGTTCGTTTGTCAGGGCATAGATTTCCCATGCAGCGGAAGCTAGGTTCCAAGTACTACGGCTAGCACCGTCGGTGAAGCCAATATAAGGTAGAGAATACTCTAACATCTAGCAATCAAACACAACGTCACGTAAGGGAAGAGACCAGATAACGTCAAAAGCAAATTTAAAGTAACACACACACGCAGTATGATACATAAAATACAAGTAATCACGCACAAATAACTTATGCATAGTACTTCTTTAAGTACAACCCATTCCTGGGTTCACTCAAAGGTACACCATCATAATCGACTAGTTCATACTCTTCTTTTTCCAACACTTTGTTGACAATGTAGGGACCACGCCACATAGGTTCAAATTTCCCGGCTCCCAGAACATCTTTATCTTGTTCATACAGAAGAACAAGATCTCCTTCAGAGAACACGCGAGGCTTGACATGCTTGTCATATTGTGCCTTAACGCGCTTCTTTTGGGCTTCTATTACTAAAGTAGCATCACGTCGGTTCTCGTCTAATCGCATCAAATAAAACAGACGTTCTTCTTCGGCAGAAGTATTAGGTAAGAGCTCTACAACTAGCTTCAAAGAAGGTATTTTGAATTCTATTGGAAGAATGGCTTCCATGCCATAAACTAAACAAAACGGTGTAAATCCCATGGCGGACTTAACAGATGTCTGATATGCCCACAATGTCAAAAACAACATCGTGTGCCAGCTGGTTTTATGTATGCCTATCATCCGTCAAATCATTGTTATAAGAACTTTGTTGATAGCTTCGACCTGGCGATTAGCCTGCAGATAATAAGGTGTTGAGCTGTCATGACGAAGGCCCAACTTCTCTGTAAGTTCTGACATCATATAATTCCTAAAATGACTATCGTGATCGGTAACGATAGCCTAAGGGATACCAAAATGAGTGATGACATGGTTGAAAAGAAATAATGCTACAGTCTTTCCAGTATTATCGAATGTCGGCATTGCCTCGGCCCACTTTGTAAAATAATCAACCGCTACAATAATATAGCCATGCCCCTTGGCTGAGTGAGGGTGACATGTCATGAAATCATTGCCCCATTTAGCAAAAGGACATATGGAGACTACAGGGTGAAGGGGAGTGGGATGTGACCGAATCTTCTGTTGATAGGTCTGGCAGGCATGACACTTCTGGACAACAGTGATACAGTCATTGAACAGAGAAGGCCAAAAGTATCCTGCACGTAAGATCTTCTGGGCAGTAGCATACCCAGACATATGACCGCCACATGCTCCTGAATGGAAGTCATTCAAATCTTTCTCAACTTCGTTGAAAGTCAAACAACGTCGAAAGACAAAGTCAATGCCTCGATGGTAAAGAGTATCGTCGAGGATAATATACTGACGAGCCTGATAGCGTACACGACGTCGTTCATTACTGGACAAGGAAGGCTAGAAAGTTTGCATTTGGAGATATATAATGATATCTCCATACCAAATGTCATCAGTACTGATAAGGAAAAGTGATTCGTCAGGTAATGAATCAGCTGCTACATTTTCCGTGGCAGAGTGGGGGAAATCACAAATTAGCTCAGCAAAAACCAAGGATTTCTTCGACGTGGCGCGATCGAATTCCAAGTCGAACTCCTGGAGAATAAAAATCCACTTGGAGTACTTGCCCCCCAGCAATTGATTTGTCAATATATGCTGCATGGGGTTACAATGTGAAATCACTGTAGTTTTTCTAGAGAGAATATAATGACGAAAACGTTGAACTGCTTGAACAACAACCAAAGTCAGTTTCTCAACATGTTGGTACTTGACTTTCGTTGACGATAAACTTCTACTCAAGTAATAGATAACATGTTCATCATGGTTATCATCCTCTTGAATGAGGACCATGCCGATGGTATACTCGGAAGCAGTAGATAAAGAAAGTAATCACTACTATAATCAGGAGGGAAAAGAAGTGGAGCCTTAGTGAGGGACAACTTCAAGGCTTCAAAAGCATTGTTTGCAATTTTTTATCCCAAAGAAACTCTGAACCTTTCTTTAAAAGACGTGTGAAACCATGAGTGATCTCGGCATAATTTGAGATGAAACGACGAATAAAGTTTGCTTTCCCCTGCAAACTTTGTAGCTGGCGCAGTGAAGAAGGAGGAGGAAGATTGAGAATCGCCTCAACCTTGATGGGATCTACCCGGATCCCCTGACGTGAAACAATGAAACCGAGAAGACGACCAGACTCTACGCAAAAAATGCATTTATGAGGGTTCAGACGAATGTGATAGAACCGACACCGGATGAAAATTGCTCGAAGGTGATTGGGGTGATCGACTCGGCGTAAAGAATGAGCTGGAAAATCATCCAAATAAGGCAGAATGATATGCTTAATATCATGAAACGCATAAGACATAGCACGCTGAAACGTTGCACCTGCGTTCTTCAGACCGAAGGGAAGTTTTCTGTAGGCGAAAGTACCCCAAGGACAAATGAAAGCGGTTTTATGTTGGTCCTCAGGAGAGATGTTAATTTGGTTATAGCCGGAAAATCCATCCATGAGGGAAAAGATTTCACTACCGGCACAGTCATCAACGATCTGGTCGACGAACGGGGTCGGAAAGTTGTCTTTCGGACAATCTTTGTTAATATCCCGATAATCGACGCAAACTCGTATACTACCACCTTTTTTATCAATCGGTACAAGGTTGGAAACCCATTCTGTCAAAGCCACGGGGTAAATAAAACCGACTTTAAGAAGTTTTTCAACTTCGAGTTTAATGGTTGCCGCTTTACGTGGATGGATAGGATGGAGGCACTGCCGTACTGATTTAACTATAGGTTACATTTTGATCTCATGCACAATGATAGACGGGTCGATACCTGGCATCTCTTCGTAACTCCAGGCAAAAACATCTCGAAATTCATTAAACAAAGCAGTATAGGTAACAATTTCCTCTGGAGAACACGAAGCTCCAATGTGAACATTTTCAACTATCTCAGATTTGACTGAAATATCAATGGGAATCGTAGGAGAAATCTTACTGAGGTTCCATTCAGAAAACACATCACGTGTAGATCCGGGAACAGTCATTGTGACAACAACGGTCGACGGAGTCGAAATCCGTTGGTAATTCTCAAGAGTGTGTTTTTCTAGAAATAGTATGGAACGATGATGCCCATCGTCCCAAGGTGTATCGGCCATGACGAACATGATCATCTCGTTAGTGGGAAAGACGACATGGAAAGGATCCGGAGACAACTCCTCCGGAGAGGGTGTAGAAGATGTTGCCGATTGAATCGCATGATAAGTAGACTCAACTGGACTTAACGGCATGACGTCGTCGAAACGAGCATGATCTCCAGGATCAGGGACTATCGAAGGGTCAAAATACACCGGAAGTTCATGAGGAACGACAGACATCATATTAATCGAAGCAACTGGGAAAAGTACCCATTAAAGAAGAGTCTTTTAAAAGACCGACTCCAACATTCTCATAACCCGGTGGGGTTTTAGCTATGAACGACACATTTCCAGTGCGAGTATCAGAATTAAAGAAGGCAAGTTGATCAACTGTAACCACTCTTCCCCGGTGAGGAAAGCGTAGGACACGGAAAAGTGTTGACACTACAACGTGCATGGAATCTACCCAGCTACGACCAAGAAGAAGATTATAATCTAAGGGAGAATAAAAAACTTCCACTTCAACTTGGACGGTCTTACCTTCTAGAGTGACAGGCAATGAGGAAAGGACACCATAAGGCTTAAAACCAGAGCCATTAAAGGCTTTCATAGTATTTTGTGATTCCGTTAAAGGAGGAGAGCCAATGGCTTTCCAACAAGTAAGAGACATTACACACGTAGAGGCCCCCTCATCAACAACTGTCTGACAAATGCTCTTGTCAGCAACAATAACTTGTATCTGAAAAGTGATTTGAGAGGGTAACCTTGGAACATGTTCATCCAAGTCAAATACTATCAAATTCGAATTGGTAGGATCGATTCTAGCTATAGCTTTCAACAGAGCCCTTCGTTGTGCAGGACAAGATTGAAGGACTTCAAGGGCAGACATCGTTGAAGGTGCTTGGGCCAGATCTTCCACAATACTATAGTTCTGGGCCGCACGAGCGTGAGGATTGAATGCCGACTTGCGAACAACACCTTTCGGGGGTCGTAGGACTGTATCAATACTCAGTCGTTCGAGATGAAGAGGACTGTTCGTAGGTGGATTTAGTGGAGAGGCCGATACCATATCAAGAGGTAAATCATCAACCTTCTCCTTAGAAGAGGTATAGTCTTTAGCTCTAGTTGCGATTGCAACGTCATTCTTCTTAGAATCACCGGTGCACATCAAGACATAGGATGTCGTGGAGGTAGATGGTTGGTCATGGATGACCAACGAGGCCTGTTGCTGAGATGGGAAGGGTTGGGACAAGACAACCGGCGTAGGTGGTTTTGGTGTTCCTTGAAGGAACTTGGAAACTTCGACACGTCGAGGACAATCCTTGGTGTAGTGATCATCACTACAGATAAGGCAAGGGTACCTTGGTTTGCGTTTATCCCACTCTTCAATAGGATCATTTGTAGTTTGTTCATTTGGATTATTATTATTACCCCCCTTATTCTTGCCTCTCCCTTTCTTTGATTTATTTTTACCGGTCGGTGTAGATTGAACAACGTTCACTTCCGAGGTCTTACCAGTGGGAGGAGCAGGAGACGGGGCATTCTGAACATTAGAAGATGTGGATTTGGGGGTTGTGGTTGAAACAGAGTGTGAGTGGGTATGATTAGTGCCAATCACACCATCAGCTGCATGCGAGGCAGCTGGAGCAGTAGAAGTGCTGGAAGTACCAGGATGAGGCAGTTTGGGCAGTAAATCGTAGAGTGTTCCCGTTTGTGAATAAACGAGATCAAGATACTGAGCACGACTTATAGCCTGCTCCTCTGTAACAACACCACCCATAGAAATGTCTTTTCCAATCTCGTTCACAAAATATTTTGTGAACCACTCTTCCAGTAACTGATCGGGGAGTTCAAGCTTGATGAGACGTCGTCTACGTCTCCACTCATGTATATGATCTGAGATGTGAGTACCTTTCGTTTGTTTGAAAAAGGTTAGGATCTCAGTCCCAGTATCGTAACGGATCGGTAACTGGTAATGTGTGAGAAAGGCCATGGCCAAGGTGTTGAAGACATAAAAGAAACCTCGGGACAGTTCAATATACCACTTCACAGCTGAACCGGTAAGGGTCCATTGAAAAAGACGAAGACGAATGGATTCATCCATCAGAGAGTTGGACGAACACCATAAGTGAAAAGTCATGACATGATTATTGGGGTCCTCTCCTGGCTTGCAATCGAATTTCGGAATATTCGATGGAAGTTTGGCAGGGATAGCAGGCCATTGGGGAGAGTGACGAATAGGATCATTCAGGATCCTAGACAAATCTGACAAATCCAAATTAGCAAGGAACGACAACTGTCAGTTTACTTGTGGGTACTGGTGGCTTTGGGGCGGAAGCCCTGTCAAAAAACCAGTAGGAGCGTAAGCAGATTGTCCATAGAGGGAAGTCCCTGGTTGATTCGGAGGTGGGTGGATAGGATAGTAACCCCAAGGATTATAACCTTGAGTCTGAGCAGGCACCTGGGGTAGAGTAGTCTGACTCGAACCCCAAATATGATTAGTTACTCTTGGATAAGGTTGGCCAACTGTAGGGATAGCTTGCTGCCCCCCGACACTTTGAGGAAAATTTTGTAAAAGTTGAGTCTAATACTGGGCTAATTCAGGAGGTATATTTTGTCCAAATGGTGAAGTTGGACCCCCTGCTGTTGGTATAGTTCCCCCTGGAAGTTGTGTGCCAACTGTAGGTTGTGTAGTAACTCCGTTGTGTCTGGGAAAAGGAAAAGTAACCGTACCACCCTGTCCACCAACAGGCATGTGCAAGTTTGGTGCAACAGTCGGGATAGTGCTACCAGCATTAGGATTTCTAGTAGGAAACTACGGGAGTGTCGGGATGAAACCAGGAATAGGATGCCCAGGAAACTGAGGGCCACCTGGAGAATCAACTGGGGTTTGTGGAGGTGTTGGATGAGAAACATTCAACAAAGGATTCAATGCATGGTAACCAGGGGGTAAATTTGGATTAACCTCAGGAGTTCGCTGGGTATTGATAGGGGCAAGAGTAGTTGCAGGAATCTTGGTTTGGACACTCGTAGTAATTGCGAGATGGGCCATATTCAGAGGAAGAACGAAATGGTAAGTGGTAGTTTCGGGTGTAGTCTCTGCCTCCGGAGATACCAGAGGGTTGATGGAGTAAACAGGGGGTGACTCTGTACCGAAAAGAACTCTTCGGTAATTACCAGACCAGAAATGATCCAGGCCTACTACACTGTGAGAAGGCCCAACAGTCGATTCAGAAGATGTAACAAGAGTCTCTTCAGAAGGATTTAATCATCCAATAGGTCGTTCACCATGACGAATGCAGTAGTCCCCAATAGTATTGGTAATTCGAAATTCAGCAAGAGGATCAGTGGATTCTACTTGTGGAGGTGGTGTAAAAAATTCTGGGATGTCACTTATGTCCACGTGTGGTAGAGTAACAAGGGGAATTTCACCCAGACGAGGAGAGTCCTCATGGGTACCTTCAGGTGTGGCTGTATGCAAAGGTTGTGAAGCTTCTGGATGTTTCGGGGACAAACATTGCATCCTACGTGAACGTCATGGGGGAGCAATTGTAAACAAGTAATAAATTCCCCAATGAAAATCCTATGGTCAACTCTGAGAAACAATCAACA
>JZKD02S2227319.1:219837-233436 GCA_000966675.3 Picea glauca
GCAAGGAAAATGATGAAAGATAATCTTTTTCATTCCATGAATCCTAGTTATGGGAGAGAGAGAACATTTTCCGAATCAATGTCAATACTACAATGCAAATGCAATGCTCAATTTTCCGTTCAGATGTCTATACAAACAATCATTTATCAATGAACCAATTCTAAATGTATTTTTCAATACTTCAATACTCTAAAATTTGATTTTTCAATGTTTTCAAAATAACAAAAACAAAACTTGAAAGAAAACTTATTGTTCACTCTCCAAGAAGAACTCTGATTAATGAGAAAAGAAAATCAAATCATTTCGAACCACACAAAGCAACCCAACCAATTCTTTCAATGAAAGTAAAAACAAAAACCAAACCAATGAGTCTTCCCCAATGCAAATGAAAATGTTCCTTCGAACCACCAAGCAAAAGAGAAAACTACAAGCACTTAACTATCTACCAATCCCTGGCTCTCAGCTAGTCAGACACATCTAACTCTAGAATTCAAAGAGAAAGAAAATACCAAACAAGGCCAAGAAAAGAAAGTCAAGTTATCAAAGGCAAGAAAGAGCTAGAAACCCTAAATCTCTCCAAGAAAGCAAACTACAGCAAGAGGTGTGTAATTCAATGATCCAGTAAGCCAAAAAGACACAAATCGACTGTTCTGAGCAATTGACAAAGTCAAAACTTGATTTCAAAATTTTTCAAAATCTTGCTCGCGGGCAAGCCTTGGACACAGTGAGAGAATATAGTATTCTCGCAGGCCACTTTAATGCAAGATGTGAACAGTTTGCACTGGACCCTATAAGCAGGGTGCGAACTTCACTAGTTCTCACAGGCTGTCAATGGACATAGTGCGAGAATCCCTGAAGATACTAAAAAATTTGAAATTACAAGCAAAATTCAAAGTGACTTATAGACCCAGAAGGTCTCTCAGGGTATCCTGAGGACTCAGACACTGAAAAAATAGGAGAATGAGGCAAATAGAGCAAATGGCCACCAGAAAATGCAAAAAACCAAAAAGACCAAGGGATAAATCCCCAGTGGAGTCGCCAATTTTGTTTCAGGATTAATCCGTAAGTGCGGACATGAACCGATCTCCCTAGATCCACCTGGATCTAGAACAAAACAGGACATAAAACTACTCTTTCCCTAGATCTAGCCTACTGAGTGAACTAAGAGGTAAGGATTATGGGCATAACTTTTGAATGCTTTCCTTAGGTCTCTGTTGTTCCAAGCTTTACTCCAATGCTCTTGGACCGTTCAGGTCACAACAGTCCAAACCAATCAAAGTAAAGGCAGATTAATATATTCAATAGCTAGTCTATACATGTGATCAAGGAATCATGTAATAAAGTGACATCATCTTTATGGGAAAGGGACATATTACTGTATTGAATTAATTGAAAGTGAAACTTACAACCTGAGCCTTGATGTCGTAGGTCTCCTTTTGATGGCTCCTAGCTCTGACACACACACTTGCTCATGCATGAAGAAAATCAACTACTTGTGATGACCTTGCTGTAGTCTCTAGCTCTTGTAGCATCAGTTCTTCATACAAGCATCCAACAATTCTCCAATCAATCTCTTCCTAGCTTGCTTCTAACCTTTTCCATGAGCCATCTCCTCAATATATAGGAGAAGATAATTTAGTTACTTGGATAGAAAATGATCCCAAGATATCTGGAATGCCAACACTTGAAAAACCATTCGTTAGCCAACTCATCCTTCTCGAAGATTCTCTTCTAGAAGGCTCGATAACTTCATCTTTTTCCTCTTTAATAAGATGTCCACACCCTGGCCTTTGTTACAGTGCAAACTATTCACACCCTAGCTTAATGCAGCCTGCGATAATCGCGCATTCTCGCAGACAAGTATATAGGTAGCCTGCGAACTCCTTGAAAAATATAGTTTCTGGAAACAGACAAGTGCAACTTTTCTCAGGAAAGTATTTCTTAGTGAAGAGATTGATTTTCCATCATAATGACATCATCATAACATCATCACGATGACCATAATTGTGGATAACAATCATCCCCTAGATGGATGAGGACTCCTGCTACTGAGACGGTGGAGGCCGATAATTAGAGAGTGTAGTTGTGATCATAGTTAGTTGGACTAATCAAAGGGGCATTGGAGAGTGCCAAATTTAGATCATCAAAATCAGTTTGGGCATGTTCATCCCATCGAAATGGGATATCATGATGCAACAAGCGAAGGAAACCATGTGCGCGAGTGGCGTAGTTGGGGACTAGTAGGACGCCAGGGAGTGAAGAAGCCTTGGTGGGAGGAATGGTATCTCCAGTTTCCGTTCCATTGGAAGATATGACACACACTTGTGATGAGGGATGTATGAGCAGTGGCTCTCCATGGTATGTCCCTAGAAAAGACGAGTCCTTGAAAATTCTGCGGGCCATCTTGATGAGTGGGTACGCGTTGGGATTAGTTTGGACCAGAGGTAGGATGTTGTCGATGTTGGAGGAAGGGTTGGGCTCATAATGTGAAACTTGGTCAATGGTGATGATTTTTCCATTGTGAGAGAACATCATCATTCGAAACACAAAAGAGGCCACAACCTTCATAGCGTACATGTAAGTATGTCCAAACAAGATGGTGTAATCAAGCGAGGCATCGATAACATCAATGTCAATGAGAATTTTTTTTCCCCCGATTTCAATGGGGACATTTTGAAAGAGCCCTTCAAGAGAGGATGGTCATCCATCATAAGATCTCAAAGTGATGGCAGATGGTATTAGCTTGGGGGAGCCAAGTTTCTAGGATACGGTTTTGGACATGATTCATGTGGATTCACCTTCATCAATGATGCATCGATGAATTGTGATGTTCCGAATTTTGACTGGTATCTGGAAGGCTACGAAAGTGGGGAGATGAGGTTCTCCATTATTGATATCAAATGTGATGAGTCTGGTATCAGTAGGTTCAACTGCCCCCGGGGTGGAAAACAATTATTTATGTTGGGTGGGACAAGTTTGGAGGACCTCCAAGACATACATGGCTACAAGATATGGCACCAACTCATTAACCATACTATAATTGTGTCTCGCCCTAGCCTAAGGATTTTTGACGTTCCATCGTAATGGGATGTGAGGAATACAAAGGGGTGGTTTAGTGCTAGGGCATGGGATCATCAAAGGTTTCCCGGTTGTAACTGGAACTATTTCCGAAGTGGCGGGGGTAGATTCAGAGGGTGTGATGTATTGACGACTACGTGTTTGTAGTAGAATTTCTTCTTCGCTAGTGAGGAGGATAGTGAAATCTGCAGGATTCCCAGGGTTTTGATACTCTCCCATCTGTGGTGGGGCAAAGTGTACTTCTTGTTGAGTATTCATCACACCTTGATGTGGAATAGGGTTTTGTAACATCGTCGGGGGTGGTTGTTGAAAATACTATTGTGGGGCCTGTCGAGGGGCAGGTAGTGCTAGAGGACATGGCGCATTCATGGAATATTTCATCTGTTTGAAGTCAGTGATTTGGGGGCAATGGTGAGTATAATGACCATGCTCACCTCAAAGGGAACAAGGGAAGTTCGTCCAGAGGTTGTTGTTGTTCCTCCCTTGGTGTTTCTTATTATTTCCCCCTTGGGGTTCTGGTTCCCCTGATTCTGGTTTGCCCCAGTAGGTTGGTTCTGTTGGGCGTTATTTCCCCATGGTCCTGTGTTATAATTGTTTCGGTTTTTTCCTTTCTTTTTGGAATTATTCGACTGATGGGGTGGATTTTCCATATTCATTTGTTCAAAATTTTGAAATTACTGAATGGGAGAGGGATGAAAAAGGTTAACCCCAACATGTGGTTGTCCTTGTGGAGGAGAAATGGGTGGTGGAGGACTAGGAAATGAAAAATATCGATTATTTTGTGGCAATGATCGGTAGGATACATAGGAAGGCATGGTTCTTTCACTATTGCTCAGGTTGTAAGCTAAGGTAGAGGGGGTACCAAAACTTGGTTTAACTGCAAGGTGCATCATGGGTGTCGATGCGGGTCCACTCATGGGTGGGATGGGAACAATAAGGTATGGTTGTTGATAAGGGGGAGGAGGGTAATAAGGGGGTTCTTCGTACACTGATGGATGTTGGAGTGTAGCGTACATAGGTGGTGGTTGTATGTATGGATTGTGATGTGTTTTGGTACCAATCAATCCATTTTTTGAGTGAGACAACCCAGGTTTGTCCTGGATGAATGGAACGGGTCTCAAGGCATCAGGTAGTACTATATATAAGTATCTTGAATGTGAATAAATGAGGTCATTCTTTTGATCTATGCTGATGGATTCCTCTTCACTTTGGGGGAAGGTAGAGGCCACATATTTGGCAAGGAGAGGGAAGAGTGATCTAAGAAACCAATTGAGGCATTGTTGTTTGGTGGTTTTGGCTTTGCATAAACCATGTTATCGATGCCATTCATGAATGTGGTCGACGATATGTGTGGCCGAGGTTTTTTTAAACTGAAAGAGAAGTTCTAGACCATTGTCATGGAGAATTTGTAGTTGAAATAAGGTCAAGAATGTTTTTGCCAATGATTCAAAAGTCACATGGGACCCTGATTTTTCGTCTACATACCACTTGGCTAATGGGCCCGTGAGTGTGCACTGAAATAACCTTAATCGGACTAAGTCATCCATGATGTTGTTTGAATAGCACCATATGTGGAAGGTCATGACATGGTTGGTAGGATATTCTCCTGCCTTTCCTTCAAACTTGGGAATGTTTGTAGGTATTTTGGTAGGCATTGCAGGCCATGTGGGGTCATGCAATATAGGATCATTTTTTATCTTTCTCATATCTTGTATGTTGAGGGAGGCCAAATATGGCATCTGGGGTGGCGGTGGAGGATTATTTCCATCCATGGTGTGAGTGGTTTTTGTACCTGACTTGTGAGGGGGGTTAAGAGGGGTTGTAATTCCCCCCTGGGAAGAAGTTCTCCCTCTGCTTCCTTGTAAAGGAGATTTAGTAGACGATTGGCTTTGGGAAGTGGACCCAAGTAAAGTTGAACCAAACAAATTTGATCCCAATATAGTAGCACTCACAGGGGTATGAGAGGGTTGGGCCAATGAGTTGGCAAGACTAGGAACTCCTCCTAGAAGAGGAGGGAGGTTTTGCAAGCGTCGGGAACGGTGGAAATTATGTGGGTCCCCTATGATGCCCCACTAGAAAAGTGGATGTCTACAATTGGTGATGAGAGAAATAAATGAACAAGAGACTTTGTATAACTTGTACCTTCACAATATATCTCACAATCGCATGTAATCCCAAGAGCATCATACATAAATCAATTGAAAAATAAGCATACATGTGGGTAGGTGGATTTTGTCTGCATGGGAGAATAAGGACAACAAATGCTCGTGTCCTAAAAAGATGTAACATCCTTCCTCTCAAATAGCACTGGACCTTCCAATAGAACTCAACAGTGGTGTATGAAGCAACCGAAAGAGGAACTAGTGAAGGATGAAATAATCAGTTATAATGAGGGGTAGAGGGTGCATATCTCAAAAGAGCTGGTGATATTTTCCAATAGCCACACAAAATTCTATCAAGGTGCAATTTTAGCCCAAAATTTCCACCTGGGTAGATGTCCTAAAATTTGGCCACTAGGTACCTTAGTCAAAGTGCAACATTTAGATTTTCAGCCTCAGAAATGGGTCACGTGCTAGATCCCATCCAAGAGGTGGGTGCCTCAAGGGGGGACACACAGAACAAATAGACCTCGGCCTTCGCCCTTTCATAGGTATCTTCATGCCTTATGGTGTTAGGAACACTTGACTTGGAGGATTTTAAGGTTCCCTATTTTTCAACTTCTACTGTTTGAAGATGTGAGAACCAGATAATAAGGATTTATTTGGATGCCTATCCCCGAGATCCTACCTATACTAAAAAAATTATTTTGGCACCTGTTGTGGAGGAAACGTTAGTGATTTTTTAGAAAAATTTTAGATGTGGTTGTTTGAGAGATTGGGGGTGTGAACCAATCTCATTTGAATTAAGTGGGAGTGGATAATTTCTTCAAGAAAAAGTGGGGCATTTTGGAATCCCTTTGGAGGAAACTTACTTCAACCTCCACAATTCGAGATGAAATTATGTGAGTGAGTAGTGAATTTTTTTGTGAGCAAGTGATAAAATGTGCCAAATTTTTAATAAGTTACGTGTCACCTTGCAGCATGTGGACTTCATGTGGTCCTTTACAAGTCTTGATTACCTATCTTACTAGATGCCATTGGTACAACCTTGTGGAATTTTAAAGTTCCTAAAGAACTAGCATGTGGACTTTTGGGTCCTTACCAATCCTTTAAACTCCCTAATGTGATTTAATATAAGAAAGATTTAAAAGACTATCCTAGACTGCAAGCATGTGGGCATGTATGGGCCCATTAAAATAATCTTTAAACTCCCCTAGTGATGTAAAATAAGAAAGTATTTTCAAAAACTATCTAACTTTGCAACATGTGGGCATGTGTGGGCCCTTAAAAATTTAAGATGTTTTGAAAAGAATTTAAGAGGGGGACCTAGGGAGGATTTGTCCTCTTCTAAAGATTTTTTCTTTAAGGGAGATGAAATCTTCCCTCAATCATTTTTCTAATTCTCAAGATCACTCTATGGTGCGAGAGAAGAGCATACTCAATGATTGAAGTTTGATTTCTGGTCCCAATGCAAGTTTTTATATATGTGATAGTGAATGATTCCAATTTAGATTTTACAATCAAAAGAAGCTATCCATGTGGAAACTCAAAGAAAAAAGAGGAAGAAATATGGTTTTTAACCCCCTAAGTACCTATGTTTTGACTAACCCTTCATGTGGAGAGGGAATCTAAGTGTGGTGCATATTACAAATTGCATAGAATCAATAGTTAGAAGGCTAGGGGCCTTCCAAACATCACAAAAAACTAATACAATGTTGGATTTTTGGAATGATGTGTGGGTCACAGAGATGATAGACATGCATGTGGCGCCAATGCGCCAAGAAATAATGACTCGTTGGTGCACGTGCAAAGAATGCGCTGGCAAACATAGTGATGTTGACACACGTGCTTGTAAGACACGCCTGTGGGCTGAAAAACTCATGCAAGTTCTAATACGCGGTCGAGAAGAACATTTTGAATGAAATTATCTTATTCCATCTCTTAATTTATCTTTTTGCAGGTAGATTTGGGCCAGTTATGATCCCTCCAATGTAAATAAGTCAGAAAAAAGTGCTCAAACAACCCAAATAGGGAGGAAATTGATACCTTATCCCCAGTATGGTCGCCAATCTGTTGTATCCTTTTTGCCACTTGGATGAGCAAAAGAGGGACACCTACAAGTCTAGTTCATTCAACTGAATAGGACATAAGTTAGTCTGAGAGTTAGACACGTCAAGCACAAAAAATAAATAAGAAACTAAGCTAATAACAACTAAAGAAGCAAAACTAAAGTGAATAAGGAAATTAGAACCAAAATCAACCAAAAATTTGACCAATATTCATGCCACCAATGGATAGATTGTATTAGTGGGAAAACACCAAAGAGAAAGGGAGACTTATGGGTCCCCTCTTCCTCCAAGAGAGGGATCTTGAATCCCCTATGTGAGATTGCTTCTTACATATGGCAAACTAAAAAAGGAAATGGTGAATAAATACAAAGCTCATTCCCTCAAGAGGTGAGGAGAATAGCTCAATGAAATGATGCTAGTATGCTCTAAGAAGGAAAGAGGTTCCTTGTAGGATAATAGAGGCAGCATAACAATACAAATAGATTCTTGAAAATATAGTGCATCCATGGCCTCTTTTTATAGAAAATCTTTGAGGCATTATCCAACCGATATTTAGTGCGAACAAGGGGGCCTTTAGGGAACCATTAGGTCTTTGACCAGCCCCCCAATTGGATCCGGTTTGGATTTGAGGGTAAAATTGACTTGGGAGCTAAACCAGAAGTGGGTGAGAGGCCGACCAGAATCATAAATGCATCATTCTTAGGTGTGCGTGTCTTTTTGCATACACAGTCACGCATCAGGTACATATACTATTTTCCAGAGTTTTTGAATGGCACACATGTGCACACTTCCTTTGTATTATGAGCACATGTTGATTTTATAACCAGTTGTATAGTTTGTTCCCTTTGGAAATGCATTTTTGGGGCCATGAATAAACTAATAGGTGTTTGGAGATGCTGGATTCCTGTAACCATTTGCGGATGAAATTTCATTGATAACAACGGTGACACTAGTTCCCTGTGCCAGGCCCTTTCTACCGTATGACCTCGGGCTATGTCCTAAGGATAAAACAAAAAAAGGTTCTTCAAGGTTTGGGCTTCGGTTTTTTCCATGACAGCCAAATCCTATGTTCCCGAACTCCCAATTGACGAACTCAAATGGTGCGAGGATCAATGGTCATCTTTCCTCCTTTAGATCGGTGACTAATATCTATTTGAACTCTGGCCTTAGGAAGTCTCTCGCTTGTCCTCCTTTGATTTCTTCCGGAGAGCTATTCCTCCAAAATGCACGGATCTCTTCCACATGTCCCTTCTAGCTCCAATGGCTTGGATTTACTCCGCCCTTCGCGAGAATTTCTTTTTGCTCTTGGAAATTCCCCTGGAGATCCAACTCTCATATCTCTTGATCTCTCACCACCTGTCTCCTCCCAACGATGGATGATTTCACTTTCTTCGCGACCTCAGCAAGTCCTCTCTCCTCCTACACACTTAGCACTATTTTCATCCAAGACTTAGACTATCCTCGACCTTTTTCTACTCTCCTTGCAGAGTTTTGTGCTAGTTCTCTTGAGATTTTTCTCATCTTGAAACCTTCAAGGTTCTCGTCTCTGCTGCGTCCTTTTGTGGACTTTCTAGTGCCCTCATGAAAAATTAATGCCCTTCCTCTTGAGATTGTAAGGTGAACTTACTTTGTCCTTGATGCACTCCTTGTGCTCGTTTCATCCTTCTAATGGATTCTCCCTAATCCCTTCCAGAATTATTAAGGAATCTCCTCTCCTCACTCAATGCACACTTGCAAAGCCTTCCTTACTTAGAGTGTTCAACAACCTTGGGGTTCTCTCAATGTCTCCAATACTCCAAAATGTGTTAGTTCTATGCACGCTCACACTTGTTTGATGCCCTCCTGGCATAGTATTACAGAGTATTCAATAACTCTATGTTATGCCTCCTCCTGCACAGACTTTCTTTCCAAGGTATTGAACAACCTTCAATTTCCTCTTCAAGTCTATGAATTATTTTTGTGTGCCCTTTTGGCACGTTCTTCTCTGACTCAAAAGAGTTCAAACACACACTCCTTGTGTTGGCTAACATATTTCAACTCTCTGTCGCACACTCCTTGCACTTAGCCTAAAGAACCCATAAGTAATTCAATACACTCATAGATAGAGGGTATTAACTCTATCCCTATAGATGAATCCTAACATACACATATATAGCATAAACATTCATAAACACATAAAACACATAGAAAGCATCTCATACAGGAAAAAAATTTATTTTTATTAATATGAATGTATGTTTACAATGTGTACAAAATCTTGGACTACAACAGAGTCTCGACTCTCCTCTCCTCTCCTTCCTTATCAACTATTAGGACCCTCAACTACAACCACCACAAGATCTATTGGGAATACAATACAAATATTTATACAAGAGGGGCTCGATGAGCTTTCCCCCAAACTAATCTAGTGGTGTCTAATCACCATTCAAAACACCTGACTAATGAGGCATATTACAATGATGGAAATCGGATCCAAATCGGATGCAGATCCTTCCTATCATCATCCACTTAATGGTGACCTCATATAGAGCTTGTGCGAAGTCACAACTTGGCTCTTCCATATTGACAACATTACTTTCCTTAATCATGATTTAGTTTTCGAAGGAAAAATAAGAGGGTGACACCTCTCCCTTCTTTGAATGCACACCAACGTGTTAATCAATTGGCATGTGCTGAGGTGGAGTGATGCTCCTACATCATATTCCATGGCTAAAAAAAATCATGAGCTTCCCAGCTCTGCTGAAATATTCCTGGATCCAAAATTTTCTCCTGGAGCTATACTCCTGCTCCTCTCCTTTATTGTTGCTATTCATGTTGCATCTCTCTTGATGCTCGTGCATGTTCTCCTCTTTCCAACTTCTCCTCACTGACAGCTTCTGCTGAATTCACCATCAACCTCCTTATCTCCTCTATGGATTCTTCTAGCTAATATCCTGGTTGGCTTTCATCATGCAGTCTACTCGCCTACAAATCCCCATGATGTTCTAAGGGTATATCATCCTCATCCCCCACACCGCTTTAATCTTCTGTGACGATGACTAACTAATCTACTGCAGACTCCAATTATACAGATCCACCACTGTGATGCTTCTCAACTATCTCTTTTGATAGACTATTTCCTGTCAGCTCTTCTTGTGATGTTTTAACTCCAACCTCCTCCAACTGCAACTCCTTTTGGTATGTCTCTTCTGACATGGCTATCTCCTGGCAGTCATATTTTGGTTCTAGACTATCCAACCAATCCTATAACATCTTCAACTCCATCTCCCACTGAGTGAGTGACTCAACTGGGTGCTCCTCTTCTGTTGGGGCAGACTTCAATATCTTCTCCTCCTCCTCCATGATAGTCTCGGCTTGTTGTCCTTCTCTTGCATCTGCAACAGTTGTGCTAGCCTCTACTCGGCTTCTTTGCAGGGATATCTGAATTCCCCCAATGATCGTAAAAATCCTTTGACCTCTCTCCTCTATGACTAAAGTTTTCAACTTCTCATCATCTTCAATCACGCGACTTGTATTTCCGCATGAATATTCATATGGGTGAGGCATTTGTTTTTACTTATTCCCATGTTTTAACACCCCTTTCTGACATGCACTCTCAGCTAAGCTCATTTCTTCTCCCTTTCCCACCTAGAAAATTGGGATGTCCTCTCTGCCCCCCTAGAAGCTTATGATATCGATTGATCCCTTATCATTGCTCACCTAACAATCTACGAGACCTCTTCCAGATCTCTTTCCCTCACCACTGGGGTTCTTGACATGGTTTAGCCACCTTTTTAAATCATGTTGCTGCCTTCTGGCCAAAAAATACTGATTAGGCCACTTAGTTGTTCTTTTCAAAGGCCACTAATACCTCCAACATGCCTTTGTCTCCTGTTGCATTTTCAATGTTATGTTTTTCATCTCTGCTCAGATTTGACTGATCTCCTTATGCATTCTTCCAGCTACTCTCCTGGCTGGATTCTGTCATGCAGTCTACTCACCTGCAACTCCCCATGATGTTCTAAGGGTAGATCATCCTGATCCCCCATGGTGCTTTAATATTCTATAAAGTTGACTGGCCACTCTACTGCAGACTCCAATTTTGCATATCCACCACTGAGTTGTTTCTCAACTATGTCTTCTGACAGACTAGCTCTTGTCAGCTCTTCTTGAGCTCATTCGACTCCAGCCTCCTCGAGCTGCAAATCCTACTGGTATGTCTCCTATGAATTTTCTATCTCATGGAATTCATCTTCTGGTTCTAGACTTTCCAACCAATCCTCCAACATCTTCAACTCCATCTCCCACTGAGTGAGTGACTCAACTAGGTGCTCCTCTTCTATTGGGTCATACTTCAATATATTATCCTCCTCCTCCATGATAGTCTCATCTTTTTGTCCTTCTATTGCATCCACAAAACTTGTTCTAGCCTCTTCTTGGCTACTTGGTAGGAATATCTAGATTCCCCCAATGATCAGAAAACTCCTCTGACCTCTCTCCTCTATGATGGAAGTTTTGAACTTCTCATCATTTTCATTCTCACGGCTTGCAGTTTTGGACGAATCTTCATATGGGCGAGGTCTTTCTTCTGCCTTCTTCCCATCTGTTAACACCCCTTGTTGACATGAACTCTTAGCTGAGCTCATTTCTTCTCCCTTTCCCACCTATAAAATTGGTATGTCCTCTCTACCCTCCTCGAAGCCTATGACATTGACTGATCCCTTCTCATTTCTCACCTAGAAATCTACAAGACCTATTCTGGATCTCTTTCCCTCACTAGTGAGGTTCTTGACATGCCTCAGCCACCTTTTTAACTACTTTTGTTTCCTTCTAGACACCAACTTCTAAACATACCACTTAGTTATCCTTTTCAAAGGCCACTCATACCTCTAGCGTACCTTTTCCTCCTGCTACATTTTCAATGCTAGCTTTTCCATCTCTTCTCAGATTTCATTGAACTACTTGTCCAATTTTTCCTTGCTCTTCTGTGGGCAGTCTTCTCTTCAACCATGCTTGTGACCTCCAGTGGCCATCTTGTTTCACCTACAACCCACCTGGTTGTCTACTATATGTTGTGCACCTTGCAATAGTTTCTACAACGAATCTCACTATGTCTCCCTTCACATGTTGTCTACAAGTGAATTCAAGCTCTGATGCCACTCTCATATCATAGTATCTCTTCTCGTTGTCTCTCCCTTGCCTACAATATACAAACAAAAGCATAACTTTGATACCACTCCGGTAGCAGAGTATCTCCTTTATCTAGCGGCACTAGTTCTATGTTCTAGGCTTTTTCTACTGTATAACCTTGGGTTGTGTCTCGATGCTAAACCACAAAAAGGTGCTTTGGGCTTCGAGCTTCAATTTTTTCCATGACAACCAACTCCTACATTCTTGAACTCTAAATAGGAGATCTCAAATGGCACCAGGATCAACAGTCCTTGTTCCTCCTTTAAATCAATGGTTTCGATTTACAATGTGCAACTTTGGTGAATACTGTATCACTGAGACCATTCAAAAGTGCATTTATGGCTTTGGAATTATTCTCACTGAGTTTCACTGCTTTGTCATTTGTTGGTGGAACTATTGGTGTTGTGTATCCATCTATAATTGATTGCCAAACTTGAAATCCCCATGCCTATATATATTCCTTCATCCTTATGCTCGAAAAAGCATACTTTTGTCCATCAAACTATGGTATTCCTTTTTTATACGAGTTGGTACTCTCCATGATCTACCTTTCAGTGGTTAAACTAATTTCTAAAGGAACCTTCTCTGATACCAATTGTTGGATTATTGAGAGGGGGGGTGAATCAGTAATAGCCTAATTATAATCATTTTTGTTCAAATGTTATGTCAATGTATAATTATTATCCAATAATGAGAAGTAAGAAATAAACAATCACACACATACACAGTACACCAGTGTTTTACGTGGAAACCCAAATCAGGAGAAAACCACAGAATGATTTTTCTTATATGTATTGAAGAATTACATTCATTGGAAGAACCAACTTCCTTTTTTTTCCAGCTACAACTTGAAGGAGACTCCAACCCCCTAGTTTCTCATGCTACAACCTGAGGGAATATCCAACTCCCCAATTCTCTGGTTACAACCAGAAGGAGGCTACAACCCCCAATGTTCTCCGACTACAACCGAAAGGTGTCTACAACCACATGTTCTTGCCCTGTCCTTCCACCCTGAAGTAGAAGTAGAATGATGGAGCCACTATCACACTATCACTGTGAGATATAGCACTGTAAACCTGTACCAATAAATATGAACCATGCATCAACCTGTACCTCAACCTGTAATCAACCTGTACCATAAACAAATGCATCAACCATGCACCAACCTGTAATCAACCTGTACC
>JZKD02S2227319.1:236207-275556 GCA_000966675.3 Picea glauca
TTCTAGGTCACTTGGCCCACTTTCCTTATTTTAGGGTTGGGTCCACTTCTAATTTCTCCATTAAATTTATTATTGAAGTAATTTATTTTGTATTCAATTTGAATTATAATACACTAATCACTTCACTTTTTTATTTACCTTTTAAAATCTCTTAAACCACTTTGGCTACTTTGACCTTTTGGGGCTTCTAGATGACATATGAGGGTCCTCCAATTTCGTAAGGCCATAACTCTCAAACCGTGAGGAGTTATGTGATGTTCTACATACCACCAGAAATGGAATGACATGTACTTTCCATATAGAATAGTATTATCTGAAAATATATCATAACTCATACTGTTAACCATCAAACAAACTTGGGTCCATTACCCAAACCTGGGGTCTCCAACTTCTCATGGCCATAACTCTCTAACCATGAAGAATTATGTGACAGTCCACATACCACCGGAAATGAAAAGAAAAGAACTATTTATATATGATATTTTCCATGACAAAATCACTTTCCTTCATCTCATTATTCCACAATTAAGCATGGGTTCTCTTACTCCACAAAGCGTCTTCCTGTGAGGGCTTTCACCATAAGGGGACCACTTTGGAGTTCATCCATATTTACTTCTTATCAACCATGAAAAAAAAAAATGAGTCATATTTACATCAAACAATATTGGTTCCATTACCCAAGCCTTTGTGTTATGGGGATTTCTTCAATGGTTGACATCAATGACAACCAACCTTAATCAACAATAAATTTACTCCTCTCTTAGCGACTTCGCAAAGATTTCTTTTTCTCTTGGCGATTCCCCCGTAGCTCCAACTCTCGGATCTCTTGATATCTCGCCACCTGTCTCCTCTCGACGATGGATGATTTCACTACCTTTGGTACTTCGACAAGTCCTTTCTCCCCGTGCACATTTAGCACTATTTTTGTTCAAGACTTAGACTATTCTCAGACCTTTTCGACTCTCCTTGTAGAGTTCTGCACTAGTTCTCCTGATATTTTTCTCATATTGAAACCTTCGAGGTTCTAGTCTCTCCAACATCCTTCTGCGGACTTTCTAGTTCCCTCCTGACAACTTAATTCCCTTCATCCTGAGCTTGTAAGGTGAACTTACTTTTTCCTTGGCCCACTCCTTGTGCTCATTCCATCCATCTAATGACTTCTCCCTGAGCCCTTCCAGAATTATTAAGGCATCTCCTTTCCTTTCTCAATGCACACTTGCACAACCTTCCTTCCTTAGAGTGTTCATCAACCCTGGGGTTCTCTCAACGTCTCCAAAACTCCAAAATGTGTTGGTTCTATGCACAATGACACTTGATGGATTCCCTCTTGGCATAATCTTATAGAGTATCTAGTAACTCTGTGTTATGCCCCCTACTGTGTAGACTTTCTTTCTAAGGTATTCAACAACCTTGAATTTCCCCTTCGAGTCTGTGAATTATTCTCATGTTACCTCTTGGCATGCTCTTCTTTGACTCAAAAGAGTTCAGACATCCACTCCTTGCGTTAGCTCACAGAGTTCAACTCTCTGTCACGCAATCCTTGCACTTAGCCTAAATAACCAAGAACTAATTCAACACACTTACAGATAGAGGGTCTTAACTCTATCCCTGGAGATGAATCCTAACATACAAATCTACAACATAAACATTCATAAACACATAAAACACATAGAAATCATCTCATACAAGAAAAAATGTTCTTTCTATTAATATGAATGTATGTTTACAATGTGTACAAAATCTCGGACTACAACAGAGCCTCGAATCTCCTCTCCTTCCTTATCAACTATCAGGACCCTAAACTAAAACCACCACAACCTCTACTGGGCATACAATACAAATATTTATACAAGAGGGGCTCAATGAGCTTCCCCCCAAACTAAGCTAGTGGTGTCTAATCACCATTCAAAACGCCTGACTAATGAGGTAGATTACAATGATGGAAATTTAATCCTAATCGAATGCAGATAATTCCTATCGTCATCCACTTAATGGCGACCTCATCTAAAAAAAATTCAAGGTCACAACTTGGCTCTTCCATCCTGACAACATTAATTGCCTTAATCACAATTTAGATTTCGAAGGAAAAATGAGAGGGTGACGCATGTGCCTTCCTTGAATGTGCACCAAAGTGATAATCAGTTGGCACAAGATGAGGTGGTGTGATGCTTTCCATGGGAGAAGAGAGTGAAAGATACAGGATCAAACTAGGCCTAGAGAAAAAATATTTCTCCCAACCGAAGGCTTATTGTCCTTGTGTGTGAAACTGAAAACCCTTGCAACAAACCATGAATTGGAAACAAATTTTTATTATAGGTAAGTGAATATCATGAGAAAAACTCCCAACCATGTCTATAGTGAAATAGAAAGGTGAAAAAGGAGAAGGATGGAAACTCTCATCAGAAAAATCCTGCTCTAGGAAAATCATGTTCTCATCTTCATCAAAGTTAGAGCACAACAATGGTTGAAAATATTCTTCGTAGAATAAATCCAAGTTCTCAAGAGAGTATGTATCAAACCCTTCAAGATATGAATAGAAATCATCATGAGTGATGCAATAAGTCATCCCTGGGTTGTTAGAATAAATATGTAATCATTTCATCTTCATGTTTCCACACATTTGAGTCTTTAGTGATCACACATGGTTTTTCTAAATGAAACTATTAAAATTACCTTCATTGTCATAAATGGGATATCCACTAAGACCATAACAAGTAACATCCCATTTACATCTCCCAACATGTATAAAATCATCAATATTCTCAATCACATCATCAATTTTATTATAACATTAAGGGTCTAATGCATCCAAGGGATCCTATAACACTTCTTCACTTTCTAAATCATGAAATAAAATAACATCAAAAACTTGGAAAGGAGTATAACTTACCATGTTCTCTTTTTGATGTGTAGGAGGAATGGAATCTTGGATGATTTCATCAAATGAAGGAGAAAATATTGACGTTTCATCTTCATGAGGAGCCTCTTCATGGATTATGTCTTCAACATGGTGTGTTTCATCAAAGTTTTCTTGTTTATAATATTCACAAGGAAACTCATGTTCTACTTCGTGCATTTGGTGATATTCCTCATGATTCACCCTTTCAGGTTCTCATTCCTTATTAAAATATTCATTGTATTCAATGGAATCATGAGGTGATTCTTTCTCCTCTTTCAGGGATTGGAAACCCTCTTCATGGATCTCCTCTTCAACTTCTTTTTATTCAATGGATTCTTCATCTTCCTCAACAAGGACAAAAAATAACCCTTCCCTTTGGAGGGTCACTATGAGATCATGGAGAATAACTTCACATTTGTGTTCTCAGGGCCTAATATTTCAAAAATTATTTGATGAAGATTGTAAGATAATATATTCTCTTTGGATTTAGAGTATGCTTAACCCAATCCTTTTTTATTGTTTGTAGAGATAATAAAAACAATATTTTTAGCACATCTTGATGCATCACATTTATCTATGAAACATACCTTAATAAATTCACTACATGAGTAATAGTCAAGGATGGACTACTATCAAATTTCAGACAGTTACACCCCCAATCCAGAGAATAGTGATTTGGGTATCCTAGAACATTTTTAATGTCAAGAGAAGGAAACATTTCATGATGTACCCATGGTGCCATTATTCTATCACTAGAGAATGCACGTTTTTACAAGGTACATAATGGGATGACACCCCAAAATATATTAGTGGAGTTGTGAGATGATATCCTTTGGATCATCAATGGTAAGTGATGGGTTCTTCCCTTAGTGTATTCGATAAGTAAAATTGTGAGATAGGGGATTTGGGACAAGTTTACTAAATAAATTTCATGAGGAGAATGACTAAATCCTCCCTGGAAATTGTGCCAAAATGTAATCACAGTATTTGTACTTGTGAAAATCCCTCCACAAGATCCACAAAACTTGTGTAACTATGGAAGAACCTACCATTGTCACCTAAGAGGAATGTTCCCCCGTTTTAGTGATGGAAGAGGTACACCACAAGGGAGGCTTCCCTGGTGATCTCCAAGGATCAAATAGAAATAATTATCCAAGCCTACTACCCCTTATATTGGTCACCTATTAGTCAAGTCTAGGTCTAGGATAGGGATAAAGGATAACAAGATAATTTTTGTACCTGTACTAGACAAAACACAACTTGCAACATATATAGACAATTATCAATTTATAGAGTACAAAAATATCCCTTTAGACACTAGACAAGCATAAGTTGGTATGGCTATTCCAAATTACTATAGTAAACCAATCTTATAACAAACATAACTATTTTGTAACAACACCTAGAATAAGTGCTCAGAAATATAGCAATTTATCATGGAAAATAAGAATTAATCAAGCATAAGATTACCCAATTGCTAGAGGGGTGAAATCATGAAGGTGGGTTACACTTACGTGAGAATCGGGTCTCAAAAATTCCTAGTATCCTTTTTTTTGGCCGAAATCCTTATTCTTTCATCTTAAAGACATGTTCTTTTCAGCCTAAACATTTTTCGGCTGAACATTTAGATGTCAAATCGAACGACACCTTGACGGCTCCCTCGACAATCATGTACAAGATTTTCTAGATGGATTTTTTCATTCAGTGAAACCTTTCGGCCGAAAGATGTTTTGGAAAAAAAATTCTTTCAGCCAAAACTTTTGTTATATATCCCCTTCCACTTAAACATTTGATCATTTTCCAAACTATTGAGATTCTACGTTCGTTTGTTGGTGGCGTTCAATTTTGTTTGGGGAGGTCATAGTTGTTGGTGGCGATTGTTGTTGGTGGTGGTGTTGGTTTGCGAGGGATCCAACTAGAGGCGTTGGTTGTTGTTGGCGGAGAGGGATCCACCTAGAGGCTTCACCAGCCCATAGGCTTTGTTGTTTAAGGAAATTCTAAACTTTTTCTGGTTATATGTTTTTTATTTCTATTTTTTTATAAAAAATACATTTTTGTACATGGACAGGTGCGAATCGGCCCAGTCCATGTACATGGACAGGACTTAGTTTTCCACCATATGTGACTTTCCTAAGGTTAACATATTCTCCAACATCCACGTCTATATTATATGTGGTTTTTATTGAATGATGGAAATGGTTGGCTTTAATACCTCACTTTATTGAGCTTCTTTAATTAAACAATTATATGAGGATTCCTCTATGCTTTTCCTATAATGTTTTAAGATGTTTTAAGTTAAAAATTTGGAGTACAATTGCTAAATTTTATAATTAGTAGATAAAAATATTTTCAATTAATTTAAGTTATTTTTATAATATGAAATTGTTATAATATTGATTCGTCCATGTCCATGTAAATGGACATGGGCTATTTTGGCTTTATCTATGACACATTGTGGTGTGTAGTTTTCCTTTCCTTCTCATAATAGAGTGTTAAAACTAGTTGATGACACAATTAATTCATCGATGACTTTTTCTACCAAAACGTGCATTAGTTATTATAATTGGAACCTCTTTATTGGCTGGTGAGGGCTCCAACTACAGGTGTTGGTTGGTTGGCGTTGGTTGCTATTGGAGGTGAGGGCTCCAGCTAGAGGCGTCACCGGTCTAGAGGCTTTATATTTCCTTAAGGTAATTCTAAACCCAACATATTATGTTTAGATGTGTTTTATTTAAATTGTTTTTAGGAAAAATCGGGCTTGTCCATGTACATGGATAGGTATGATTTTGGGATTTTCCATGTACATAGACTAGGAAGAAATCAACCCTTGTTCATGAGAAGTTTTTATGTAATTTTGTTTAATAAAATTATCTTTTATTTTATGTAATTTTTTTTAATATAATTAAATTCTCGTAATTGAAATTTTATTTAAAAAAATTAGCTTCTATTTTATGTAATTTTGTTTAATATAGTTAGATTCACGTTATTAAATTTGTTTAATTACATTTCGGGCCTGTCCATGTACATGTATATGGTCGAATTATATCCTATCCATAATAAATTAAATGGAACTTATCTTTTAATTAATATTAATATGTATATGTGGTTTTGGGCCTATCCATGTACATGGACAGGGGTAAAAAAACATAATTAACTTATGATGGGTAGATATTTCAAGGCCAAAACCTCCCCTAGTGATCTTATTATTTTTTTCTGGTGTTTCCAAACAATAATATTGTAACAACCCCTCTGTTACGACATAAAATTAAGTGGGTACAGTAGTGGTATTTTTTTTTTAAAGAAAACATCAAGAACAAATGTTACTTGACATTAACATACTTCAATATTGCAAATTCATTTCTCATTACCTCCCATTCGACAAGTTTCATTATACAACATCATTGCTACTAACATATTAAATCATAACACAAGCCATCCAGGATATTTACCCATCCAATCTACCTGCAAGGTTAGGACCTGCAAGACACATAATCAATGCTCAAGTCTAGGATTCATGCGATTGATTTTGACCATTTAAGGTCTCAATATTGGCAATTGTTCTGAGGAAAAATGAAGTATCTAATTTCGGTACTCAAACTCAAATATAGACTCAATATTAAATAACAATAAAGTACTTTATCATAATGCAAATTTGATCATTCAATCCTCAAATATTAGACAAATTTTCCTTCCCTAAAATTTTACAATAACAATAGTTAAACATCAGCTAGATAATATGCCACCTCTTCCGAATCTTTCATATAATTATCATGTGCTATATAAACAAATATATTATCACACATTATTTAACAAACATCTCTTCCCTCAATGAATTGCAAACATCAATCATTATTTTGTATTGTAACAGTCCTCTATTGTACAACCAAGTAAGGAGGTACTATGAGTTAGAATAATATATATATACGTATTTGAAAGATAAAATAAGAGAAGAGAAAATATTTAAAACACTTAGAAGAACTGTAATATTACTATGTACTTTCTAAACTAAAAAGATACTGTGATGAAGTAATTCTATAACTGTGTGAAAGTCTGTTCTGAGAATGATTTAAGATTCTGTAAGAGACCCAATGTTTCTCTTATGATTTTCATAATGAAAATATGCCTAGAGCCAACTCCAAAAGTGCATAGATGAGATCCTTGAAGGCCCAAATCTTAGGAGAAACAACGAATAGTGTGCACAGAGACCACTCAAGGCAGGCGGAGGCCTTAAACTTCTGAAAAATGAAGCACATGAGAGGCATTGAAAAAATTACATAGGGTAGGCACATGAAGTGTGTAGGTGGTGTTTTAAAGTCCATAGCTCAGGAGGGAAGTGCAAGTGAGCGTTGGAATTTATTTCAAAATGACAAATCTCATGAGAAAAAGTATGTGTAGGGTTCAAGTGAAGAAATCAAGAGTGTGAAATCCCTTCGAAGAATTAGTGGATGACATATGATAGTGAGGACTCAAAATCCCTACAAATTTTTTATCAGACTAGAGTAGTGCACTCGTTAACTCCGAGACCTTT
Organism: Picea glauca; assembly: GCA_000966675.3. Classification (NCBI taxonomy): domain Eukaryota; kingdom Viridiplantae; phylum Streptophyta; class Pinopsida; order Pinales; family Pinaceae; genus Picea; species Picea glauca. Next base: position 243,635 of record JZKD02S2227319.1, read on the forward strand.
AGGCTTCGTCACTTCGACAGATATGAGTCGTTTGTATTAAAATAGCCTCAAATCATGAAGATGCAGAGTGAAACTACACCATAGATCGGTGAGAGACTGTGAGCCTTTGGATCCTCAAGGGTTCAATGATTCAACGAATTTGGTTTGTAACTGTCTAAAAGTTAAGAAACCCTGAAGCTCTAAAGTCTTGGAGTAACATACATCCAGGGATCTAGTGATCAAGAAAGGGTCATAAATCTATGAGCCTTCATCCTCAAGAGTATCGGTAGTTTGGCACTCCAACAAATTTGAGTCGTGATGTTAAATGTTAAGGAAATCCCAGATTTTCGAAATCCAGAGTAAATCTTGACCATCAGTTGTTGGAAAGGAGAGAATCATAAATCTCTGAGTAATTCAGGATTCGACACTCTATCTGGTTTGAGACGTAACTACTAATGATTAAGAAAATCCTGAAGTTATGAAGTCCTAGAGTGAAGGACATCGTAGATATAGCGATCGACTTAGGACCATTAGAACTCTAAATCTTTGTCCTTTAGAGGTTCGATAATTCTAAACTCTAGAGGAATTGGTTCGTTGTTACAAAAAGGTGAGAAAATTTGAGAGTTATGAATTCCAGAGTGGACATCATTCGTTGATCAAGGAAGGTGTAATCTCTTAGATCCTCGATATGGGTGATACAGATTAAAGTTATGAATGCAGATAAAACCCATAAGCTCGTAGTTCTAGAGTGAATCTCCATTGTAGATTCTCGCGTGAGGATAATCTCCACTAGTCGTTCGATTAAGTTCATAATTGTTGACGAAGCGAAGTGGAGGGGTAGGGTTAACCAACATCTTCCGGTCAACTCCACTTATGACCAAATTTGACTTGTAACACTTCGGGTGAATATGAGTGTTAAAGTTGATAGAACCTCCAGAGCATCAGAGTCCCAGAGATCTGAATAGCGCTTTTAGGGACGACACTAGGTTCTAGCCTATTGTCACATGCATGACTTGGCAAGGAAAAAGGACTAACGATTACAGGTTAAAAAGTTTAAATTCTAGAAACTTTCAACAGGCTTTTGACTATCCTGAAAATTTTGGATTTAAACTACAAAATGCACATAGACATCCACACTAAAAATACTTTGGATTTATCAACAATTTCGATAGAGAAAAAAACGATATAAATTTGGATTTAATGAAATTCAATGGCGATCGACTATACAACATAATTGAATTTTCATAAGATTTAATAGGAAAATATGATACAAATTTTAGGATCTAGAATGCAATTCGAAAAAAATCCCATCATATGAATTGGATTAGGATTTAAATGAAATTCAACAAAGAACTCACAAATACAAATTCAGACTTAAATCCTTAGTTTACCATCTAACAACACACTATTAAATTCCGTTAATAATCTCAACTAAAACTCTGATCATACAAAATTCAAATATCGATAAAATACAAAATTTAGAACATAGACCATACACAAATATAAATTCAATTCTACTATGAGGATCAAGCCACTGAATTTTAGATTGCAGAAAACGTCCAAAATTGAAGAAAAAATTTAAAATATAAACACTGTAACTATTATTCATTTTTGCAGCAACTGTAACAATTATCATTCAGTATTTCTAGTTATTCCACAATGACCCTATCAATCTATTATACCAATACACTCGTAATACAAATAATTCAGAATATAAAAATACCAGGACCAATGGAAGCTGTGTAATGGAGATTCCCTTCAAAGTCTTGCACTCCTTCCTTACTTTCGCTTTCTAATCACATATACTTCACTAGTACCTCCCAACTAATGTTAGGGGTACTCTTCTCCCTGCTTATCCCCCCGAGATGCAAAGGGGCCAAGAACAAAAGAAAAACACAATAGCTTCCAAGCTTGCCTCGCAAGGAAGAGTTTCCACTCTTTTCACAAGCTTGGAGTCCCAACTCTCACAAGTAAAACACAATCAATTCAAAATTCGGCGGCATAATAGTGCTCCAAAGGTCCGATCCATTTCCATTCTAAATCATTTTTGTTTATAGAAATATTCCTCACTCACAATTGTTCTCATGCACAAATAATTAACTTTTATTAATTCAATTAAAGGATTATTCACCCACTACATGTCACACTTTCCCCAGGTTGAAAAAGTAATTTCTCCTTTTTATTTTATTGAAAATCTATTTTCCCTCCCATTCCCCAATGTGTTCCTATTTTTCCTCTTAGTTGTCTCTTAGTTCAATCCCTCAATTAATGAGTGTTTCCTAACTAGATCTTAGATAGAGTTGGATTATGAGTCTTCTTCTAGTTAGACTAGTGGTAGGTTGACTTGATATTATATTCTATGTACACGTATTCTCTCAAGTTATTATTTATTTCTAATTAAAATTATTTTTTTATTAATTTCATGCTCGCGGGTGCATTTTATCAAATCTTTAGATTTTACGTACTTTTTCCTAGAACTTGATGTATCTCAATTCTTTTAATATTTTAATATTTTTAATTAGTCCCCAATATTAAACTTAGACTTAGGCTTAGTCTTAAACTTAATCTTAGAATCTTGTTAGGCTTTTCAATTAATAATTTTATCATTTACCTAATATTTAATCCAACAAGGTCTAATCATTTCAATTTTTTCTAGGCCACCTAGATTTATTGACTCAAGTTTAATTACACGACGTGCTCTTCAAGACGCACCTTTGTGCTCCAAGGGTATCACTCTCCTTTGAATTTTTTTGGAAGTTTGTCCGAACCTTTGGAGTCAAAAATCCATTCGATCGACCTAGTGAGAGACTAAGAGATTCCAAGGAATAAGGACTCTGCCTTATTGTATGCCCCTTAGAATTCTTCGTGAGCGACTGTCTTAGTCTACCCTCATGACATTGTGGACCACCGAAACTAGGAAATCGTTAACCTATGGTTCTGGCCACAGTGAGAGTGCTAGTAGGTTGTGAAAGGGATGCTGCCACATGCCTCCCTCAATGTTTGGTTTCTATGCATGGCCCCTCTACTCCTTATGTAAGTCATATTAGAAAGTATCGTCAAACCTGCATCCACTGACAAAAACACTGTCAATAAAATCCATATACATAAATCATACTAAAATCAATCATACATCACACATGCATAAAATTAAATACTCAATAAATACAATCCACTCCCTAACTCAATCTGGAGTCCAAGGGGGTCCATCGATTCCATCAACATCCTTAACCAGTCATGTGTCCTACACACTCAGGACAACTAGTCAATAACATCTGTCAATATATATTGATCATATTAACAGTAATTTAAAATATATCATCATCTTCATATATAATCCATAAGTGAAACAAAATCATAATATAACATAATCAGATCACTTATACGTAACTGTCCTCAAATAATAAGTCAATAAAAGTGTGCTCAGTAGAGTAGGATATTACAAATATCTACCTACCATATTTACATTACTAATGTCACCCCTTTGTCATGTTAACAATTGGATCAAGGTGAAGTACACTAACTATATTTTCTAGGAGTACCCCTTTGTAATGAATAAATTAAATACTTATTTGTATAATCCATCATAATATCATAGTTATAGAGTTTACAAGACATGATGTTCAGATCTACTATTGGTAGGAAATATAAACATATGATCCTATAATATGGCCTTCTCCATGTACAGGATTGAATTCGGCCCTATCCATGTACATGGACAAGGCCGAATTTGGCTTGTCCATGTACATAGATAGACCTAAATTTGGGCTTGTCTATGTACATGGACAAGGCTAGAATTCAGTCCTGTCCATAAATTGAGTACCCTTTTGATAAAATTGTTGTGATAGTAGATTAACCAGTAATAGAGTCATTGATAACATTATTTTAGTGTTGAATTGATTTTCCAAAACACACTTTGATTTGGATATTGATATGGAAAATTTAATTCCTATTTTTAATCGCGATAATGTTAAAAAGTATGTTTAAACAAGTTTATTTTAAAAAATTTAATCAAATGACAATTTATTTCTTGAAAAATGATACAAAATTTGAAATTTTGATAACTAATTTTTTTAATAGCAAGTAAAAATAAATATTTCAATCATGTAATTTTTTATCCTTAAATATATTAGGGCTTTTCATTAAATTTTTCATTTTCTTGTGACGTGTCAATGTACATGGATAGGGAAATAATTTGGCCCTGTCCATGTACACGGATAGGTCTGAATTCGATGATGCCAATTTAATGGGTGTAATCCTGATTTCCCTTTGTATTCAATAAAGAAAGAAATAATAAAGAGATCCACACCTTGAAATATCCCTTTTGTTATACCATGAATATGATATAAATTGTTACTTACAGGTTTTCTGCCACTCTTGTAGATTTCTTGTGACCAATGACTCTGAGATCAAATGAGATATTATCCATATTTGCTTGCTACAAAAGTTGGTATGAAGGATGGTGATTATTTTGAAAAAGAAAAATATACTTCTACATTGTCTCCACAAGGAATTTTTAAGACTAATCTTTTCTTCTATCTAAGAATAAACTTCATCACAAGTTTCATAAAAATCTTGCAAATACAATATTGCATTCTTCCTCACACATCCCATTACACATCCAATCCATGTGATTATAATTTCTGGAGTTGATCATGGAAAAAATTATCTGATTGTTGAATATCATGAAACCATAAATTTGTCTTGTTGAGCTTAAGAGACATGTTTATTGAGGATCCAACGCATTAAACTCTAACTAGATCCTTGCCAATTTGCTTTACACAACTGAGATTTGATCATCCTCTCTTTTTTATTTTCTTTGACACTGGGCTTTATATCCCCTTCTTCATACAGATATACAAATATATGATTCGATGGCTAAAACCATCCACATACTATTTGGCTTATCTTAGTCTTAGAAACAAATTACACAGAAAATAACAGAGTTCATTAACCCATGACAATTACAATAATATATTCTCAATTGCATTAGTTGATAATTGACTTGAGGAAATTATTGAGTATTTTTATTTGATATCATTCATATAAATGAGATCGAATATCTCATTTTAATGACGAGTTGTCCAACATTCTACACTAAAGAGAAGGTTTGACTGGAATTTTTACCAATGATCCATGCTTCTTCATAATTAAAGAAAATTGAGGTCCTATGAGGCTGCCCAAATAGGTTTGTCCTTGACCTGAAATTGGGCTTTGAGTTTTTCTCCAAAACTGCCCTTTGTTTTTGTTTATCGCAACAAACAATCAAGTAACTTTCTCCTCATAAGTTTTATGGTTAAGTGTTCTTTGAGGTTCCCTTGCAAGTGTTTTCGTAACCCAATGTTATCACATGCAATATAACTCAAAACAAGTAACACTCCTTTAGATATTTACAACACTAAAATGTTGACCTACACATCTAAGCATGGATAAAAATGGACACAAGTATTTTTGGTCAACATGACCCTAGATAAAACCCCCTCATGGAAAACTAGTTTGGAATGAAAGTATATATAATGAAAATGTCAAGTAGTGAGTACAACGAGGAATACAATAAGATAGAATCTGGTAAGATAGCAAGCTCCTTTCAAGCTTGTAGAACATGTTCCAAAAGGAATGTCCCTAGGAAAGTGCACCCTTCCTCCTTGTTTCTCTATCCACTGAAGTGATGCACCCTACCTCCTCCTTGGCCCAATGAAGAATCCTTTGCACATAAAAAACCAATCATGTTCCTCCTCCACCATGAAGCAAACAGATCTGAAGTAGCACAAGTCGTCCTACTACTAGATAGGTATGCACCCTCCTCCTAGAGTGCACCCTCCTCCAAGAAATAACCAACACCAACAAATAATGAGGGTCTAAGCCTCCATGAGACCTCCATGGAAGGAGTTTCACAATATTCCCTCTCTCAATGATTCCATTCCCATCCTCTTTCTCCTCTCCCAACTCTCTTGGTGAACACACAAGTAAATGAGCCTCCATTTTCCCATTACACCCCTCTTGAACCTGCATAAGGAAACCTAAAAATTGGATGGCTAGGATCATCCCAAGCCATCCATAATATATGGTTGAGATCTCTCCAAAAGTATCTCAACTCAAATCCCACTTTGGGTTAGGTTCCCTAAGTTCACTTTATGTCCCCTCATTCACCCACTTAGTGAATAATTAGTCACTTTAGGCTAAAATGACTAAATTTCACTTTTCACTTAAATCTCCTAAGTCAAAGTGAAATTAGACATAAAGTACATGGCACAATTGTACAAAAATATCCCTCTTGTGGTTAGAGACCCAAAACCACAAGGGGACCACTTTCCAAGGTACCCAAATCTCAACAATAATGACATGGGCATGAATGGATCAACACATAATCATATTGGGATTTTAATCTTAGAAACTCATGTCCCCAATCTCATCAAAACACCTGGAGATATGTCAATATTTAAAATCGGATCCAGAGCTGAACTCTGTGAACATCAATGCTTCATCTGGGACATGAACTATTCTCATCATTCACCAACATTAGTAAAATCTAAATGGAGCAATATCAACCTCAAATATAACCAATTAGCTTGATAAGCATTGCAAATGAATCAAAGGTTACTCAACTCATAAACCAATTGAAAATATGAACACATACACCTAAATGGAGAAAAATCAACCTCAAATATAATCAATTAGCTCAATCATGGGCTTTAAATAGATTCAATTTTACAACCATTGTTGGAAGCCTCTTTGTTTTAGTGGAATGAAATCATTCCTCTGCTATATCAATTGCTTCATGTATTTGTCTTCTTGAAAAGAACCTATATTATTCATTATATATCTAACCAAATATAAATCTCTTAACCCTCCTTGCTATAATCATGATTATTATTTTATAAATGGAATTATATAGAAAAATGTCTTTGTACTCTTCCAATGATGTTGTATTAAATACAAGTTTGGAATGAGATAAATAGAAGTAGCATTAAATGCAACAAATATATTCCTTGAAGAGATGGATTCCTTAATAATCTTCATTGGATCATCTTCTATGAATTTATAAAACCATATGAAAAATTCAACATGTACCCATCCAAACCAAGGGTCTTTATTTTTTTGAAAAATATGTAATTCCTCCTCAAGTTCATACAATCCATTGCTATTAGCGACCACATCATAAAGATGGAATTGGTGTTCTCATTTATCAACAACATGAACATGATATCAGTGAAAATAAGCATATAAGCGCAAAAGAATTCATAAATCCTTTTAAGGCTACTCTTTGACAACGTTGAACTCTTTAAGAAATTTTATGTTAGTTTTCCTTGTTTCAATTTTATTAGATGCATTTATTAAAATTCTTTTAGTAATTTTCAAGGTCATATATCCATGAAGTCTTAAGATAGAAAGTTAAGATGTATTTATTGATATTCTATAAGGTACTAGCCTTTAGATTTCCTTCATATTGCATCACCATATTGATTTAGAACCTTGACTAGTTGTCTTAGTTATTAAATAGTCAAATACATTTTGTTATGTTTTTCCTACTGCTCCTTTTTGTCAGGGAAACATTAAGGTTTTCACTTCATTTGCATCTCGTTTAGGCCACTCCATACTTCAGAGTACATATTCACAAATATAGTTGTTAGTTTTTTTCAATATATGCATTTGATTCTTTGAAGTTGTTATAAATGTGTATGCCTTCAAGTTGTTATATATTATATTTTCATTTTATGTTTCTATAACATATGTTTTCACATTTTTGTATTTTTAAAGGATATATCGAGGTGAGATGTCGAGACAAGAGTCTCCAAATATGCCTTGCAAACACTCAAGCCTATCAAATGAAGGAGGAAGAGGAACCCCTTCTTCGAATGAGACACCGAGGACGTCAGAGACCCCTATCTCAGTAAGGCATAGCAACTTGGGAGGGGAAGCTAGTGACCAAAGGAAATATATTCAGATGAGGAGATTATCGAATGAATCAATGAATAGATCATCTAGATAGAGTGCTAAAAATAGTGCTATGGATGCAACTTTCTTAGATAGGTTGTACATAAATAATCCAACACCGGAGAATGTAGGGAATCCATCACATCAACAAAATATTTTCGGTATTTTTCTTTTTTATTTTGTATTTTTGTGTGTATTTATGTTTTTTTACATATATTTTTATGTTTTTTGTTTTTTTAAAATGTTGTAATTAGTCTCAAATGTGTCTTTATGTAGAGGATCATATTAATGCGAGAGAACATAATGAAAGAGAGAGTGGTTATCATGAATATTTCAATGTTGGTGAAGAGGTTGAAGGTGGATTAAGGGGGTGTTATCAAGAAACTGAATATTACACACCTATGTCCACCTATCCCTTAGATGTTAGTGATGAGCTTCCTTGGGAAGCATATGTTGAAGCAATGACCATCGAACAATGCTCAGGTGTTAAAAGCAGGTTTAAAAGTGATTTGAGGTTCTTGGATATTCCTCAAGAGAGTAAGCAAAGATTGGATATTGTTTTGCATTCATTGTAGAACTTTATGGATAAATACCAAAAGATGAGGCCAACGAATGATAGTTTCATCAATTTGATGAGGAGACGAAATTCAGAGGTGATGGGCCCCAATCAATGGGAAGTAGATACTAGTATAGTTTCAAAAGAAGATGCAACTTCTATGTTCAATTTCAAATAGGGGTCAAAGCAAAAGATGTTGAAGGGGAAATATTTTAAGCACCCCAATGTAGCAGGACATATTTATAAATGTTTTTGGCAGCATATGGGAAGTTTCCATTGAATTATGAGGTTCCACATTACTTCTCTATACTCTTTTATGTATATGTTTTCATGGGTATGCACCTTGATTATACCATCCTACCATCCAATTATTATGGGGCTGGTAAAGGACAAACATATGATCAGAGAGGGGCATATCGAAATGCATCATTGTAGAGGCCTCCACTATCTTTGATATCTCATCCAACAAGGGAATTTTCCTCACATTCATAGATGCGAGATACATCGGATGCTTGCAAGGAGGCCAGGAATGCAATCAAAGAATATTTAGAATCAATTTTTTATGGCGTTTATGTCGATTTGAACCGTCAAAGAGTTGAATCCAATTCGCAAGCCAATTTTGTTTATAAAATAGATGAGGAGATAGATTCCATGTCCATAGAATATATACGGTAGTATGCAAAAATTATCCGCAATGGTTGGAAGGAGTTAATTCATAATGATGAACCAAACCATGGATTGGTATGTTTTACAAATAGTAAGTTTTTCATGCATTTGATGATATTTTTCTTGTAGTTATAGATCTAAATACATATCATTGTAAATTTATAAATAATTGATTTTTTATATTCATTAATTGTAGTTTGGTCACATGTTAAATGAATCTCCAGTAAATAGGGGACTTGATTCATTGAGTTTAAATTTGGATGGGTTGAATCAGGTATGTGTTTAAAAATATCCATATATAATCACTTCAATTGTCCAATCTTCACACCTTGTTGAATAATCAATATACAAGAAAATTATGTTTTTCTATTAATGTGAACACATTAAACTCTAAAAATTTTAGTTGCATTGTTCACAGATTCCCATTTCGTCTCCCACTACTTGGACATGCTTGTCACAATTCTCATTGGGAGAGTTTGAATAGGGTGGGAGTTCACGTGTATAATTGCATGTTGAAAACAAATTTAGTTATATGAAAATTGCAATGTCATTTAAATAATTAATTTAAAATAAAAATGTCTTACAATATATATTTCATTGAATCTCAGGGTCTGGTGGGTAAGACCATGATTCAAACGACTATGGGAATGCCATCCTCTTGTGTGGTTGATGACATTGAGATTGGAACATTATAGGTATTACATGTTTCAAAATTCAAAATTATGATCTAATGTGTTAAAATCATTTAATTTAATTTTTCAAATGCACAAATTTCAAATGTGTTATAGGGAAACATGGAGAAGAGAGTGCATGAGACTTTGCTTGAAGAGAATGTGGATAAAATAATGTATAAGACTAGGATTGAGGAGAATGCATCCATACCTGAGAAGGATGTGTCTATTCATCATGTTGCTTAAATTTATGTACATTGCACATTTGTGAGTTTTAATTTGTTTTTATGCTAGGATTTTAATATATAAGTGTTCAAGCTTATTTTTGTTGAACATGTTTTTTTTTTCATTTTTTTTCATAATTTTTAGTTACATTACATATTGCACGTGATGCAGAACTTCTCTTCTAATTTTTTCCCTTTCAAATGATGCATGTGCATAATATAAATTTTCGAGTCCCCTTCCTTTACAACAATGGTTTAGAATATGTAATTAAGATTTAGACAAAAACACATTTACTAGATCAGGTTAGTATTGTTGATATTTCACATCAATCTACAATTTTGTGATGCTTTAGTTTAATATATTCTTTAGTTATTCTTTAGTTGAAAAATAAAATTAGGATATATATACCTATTCCTCCACGTGAATTGTTTATCTAATATATATAACTATGACTTCTAGACACAAATACATGTACTATCTTGTATTTTCGTTACTATTGTTGCTTGCACATCTTACAACTTTTTGAGACTTTGCTTGGTAGTTGAAATATGTACTTGTAGAAAAAATGAAGTTTTGTTTGATCAACTTTTTAGTTAAGCATTTTCTATTCATAGAAGTGTTACTCAACCAATGTCTATATAACTTTTCAACACTTTGATCAATCATTTTGAAATATATAACTCCCATGTAAGTTTATAATCTTCTAAAATGGTATATGTTTGAAGGGAAAGAATCGGGAAGGTTCAACCTCCCTTTATTTCTTTGGGTATATTGTCAAACTCTTCACTAGTTTCTTACCAAGCATGAACTAGATTTTCTAGATTTAAAAATATGCTAGATACACTTTTAATTAAGTTTAGTTTATGAGCACGAACTAACTTTTTTAGATTTAAAAATATGCTAGATACATTCAATCTTATTTATGTTTAGATCATGATGCAGGTAATTTTTAAATATAGCATTTGATTATATGAGAACATAATCTATCCCACATCAGAAAGAGGGAAGATTCTAATTTTTCACTTGGATTTAAAAATATGTTAGATACATGACCTTATTTAAGTTTAGATCATGATCGTGAACTAGAACTATTCTAGATTTAAAAATATGCTTATATGATCTTATTTATGTTTAAACTTTAGATCAAGATGATTCTAAATTTTCTTGGATTTAAAGATATGCTAGATACATGATCTTATTTAAGTTTGGAACATGAGCGTGAACTAGAACTATTCTAGATTTAAAAATATTCCTACATGATCTTATTCATGATCTTGTTTATGTTTAAACTTTAGATCATGATGCAAGCAATTTTTAACTTGAGCATTTTATTATTTGAGAACAGACTCTATCCCACATCATAAAGGGGGAAGATTCTAAATTTTCTTCGATTGAATTCATTCCTTTCTTGTCCAAGAATGTTGTAGTATGAAGATTTGTGTTTTCTGCATACACCGAAGTGAATACCTTCTTTAGGTATTGTCAAACTCTTAACTAACTTTTTACTAACCACAAACCAACATTTCTAGATTTACAAATAAACAATGTACACATGATCTCACTTATGTTTAGATCATGATGCAAGCATATTTCAATGTATTATATGTAATATTAATACATCCCATGTAGAAAGAGGAAATATTAATGGTTTTTGAAGAATGACTTAATATATGTCTAGATTTGTGTTTTTTTTTATGTACATCTAATTGAATTCATTATTGTGGTATTAATAAACTTTGAACAATAATTGCTTATAAATCTCACACCAATATTTCTATTTAAAAATATGCCTGTAGATATGGCCAAGTACTTATCTTTAGATCATGATGTATAGGCATTTTTTAAAGAACGTTTAATTATATGAGAACATCTATTCCACAACAAAAAGAGGATATAAGTATTTTCCTAGAAGAATGGATTAATATGGAGATTTGTGAACTTTCATTGATAAGTATTTTCCTTGGAGAATGGATTAATATGGATATTTATGAACTTTCATTTGAAAGAGAATTTCATTATATATGAGAACATCAATTCCACCACATAAAGAGGAGATAAATATTTTCCTGGAATAACGGCTTAATATGGATATTTGTGAACTTCCTACATACACAAGTGAATTCATTTTTAGGGTATTATCTAACTATGAACACTAAAATTGGTAACCAAGAACACAATTTCTCTTAAAAAATATGCTAGATATGATCTTACCTTGTTTAGATCATGTAGGCAATTTTGAAAGAGCATTTGGTTATAAAATGAGTAGCAAATAATTAAATATTTTTGCAAAGAATGGCTTAATATAGAGCGTAAATATCTTGGAAGTTTGGGAACTTCGTGATGTAAGTTTGGTTAAAAAAAATGACAAAAAAATATAATAGAAAGAGAGCAATAATCTTAGATATGTGGAACTCCCATTGGGTATGTTATTCTTACTCACATGGTTATGTTATTCTTGATGATTTGCTTGGGTAAGTTATTCTTTCTCATTTCTTATTTAATAATGTCAAATATAATTAAAATATTTTCTAATAAAGTATATGCCAATATGTGTTATTGGTTTTTATTTTTATTGTTACAATAATGTTTACATTCTTGGTATGTGTTATTCATTTTTCTTCTTGTTGGTACAAGGATGTTTGCATTATTGGTGGAAAAAGAGCATGAATGTTTGAAGATGAAACTTCAACACCTTTGGTATGCCATTTTTTCTTCAAGCACAATTTGTTTTATTTATATAAATATCATTTTAGAGGTGTGTGTACATTTTATTCTAAATTTGTATATATTTTATTTAAAATGTTAAAATTTTAAATTTTAGAAATGCTTTTTTTTATTATTATTACTATGAAGAGATCTCAGAGTTGAATTTTGGAGTGAAATGTTAATTTCCTAGATCAATTTTTGTTATTAGACTAAAATGTCTTTGGAAGCTATATTTGGCTATGTAACTATTGCAACTATGATTATTATGTTATATTATATATATATGATATTTTTTGAACTCAAAATATCAATTTATTGTTTGATCTTTGATTTTTCTAAACAGTTTATATTGTTTATGATGCTTTGATTTTTCTAAATAGTTTATATTGTTTATGATGGTGAACGAACAATTTATGTTCTATGATAGTGTTGAAATTAAAAATGATTTATTTTAACAAGAAATATTTAGATATGTTTTATTGACTATTTTTCGAGTTTGCTATATTTTGTTGTTATTGTGTTTTTACATAATGATATCTTTTGTGGAGACAAAATTTATTATTTAAGAGTAAATTTATTTCGTGTCTAATTTTATGGATTATTATGTTTTTCTGTTTAGTTTTACTCAGTAGTGTTTAAAAAATTATTTTCATAAACATTGAACTCTGTAAAGTTTGTAGGTTTGGAAATTTGGATATGTTAATAACTTTTTCATATATTATTTTTAAGTATATAAAAATTATTGAAAATAACAATATTTATATAAACATATTTTAATCAATTTAGAATCAACGTTAAAGAAAAAACAATAAATTGATAGATTTCAATTTAATCAAGATTAAAGATAGATTACCATAATCATATCAAAATTCAAAAACTTGAACATGATCTATTTAGTTAAATATCATTAAATTTAGTTGAATATTTAACATAAGTTTATTGAATATTTAATAGATGAAATGTTAAAAGTGAAAAATTTCAAAGAAGTCTTATGTTTAAAGTACATAGATACTATTTAGTTAAATATCATTAAATTTTCTTGAATATTTAATAGATGAAGTGTTAATAACACAAGTGAAAATTTTCAAAGAGGTTTTAAGTTTAAAGTACATTGATAATATTTACAAATTTTAAATTACAACTAAATGTAAAATATAATTTAAAAATTTATAATGGAAATTTAGTTTACATACTAATTTCATAAATCTAAAAGTTGAAAATCAAAATTATTTTCAAGTTTATTATAAATTAAAAAAAAATTGATACAAAAACTTAAAATATTAACATTACATTGGAATGTAATGAGATGGACTATTTTTAAAACATTTTGAGAAGTTCAAGGGAAGGGTGAAAACCACTTATTTTGGTTCCATATATGTACATAGACATCAAGGTCCAACTTGAATCCTTTTGTACCTAATACAAATCAATATATGGTTATTGAACTTACATTAGAACTATGAGTTGGGCTAGTCTTAAAACATTGTGAGAAGTTCAAGGATATATAATTTATATGATACAAAAACAATAGAGTATGAAGAATTTGAATTTAATTTATGTGATAAATTAAGAAGGTCAAGGGTGAAAATAACTTTTTGTTTAGAGTGCTTTATTTGTACATAGACATCAAGGTTCAATTTGAAGCTTTTTGTATAATACAAACCAGTCAGAAGGTATATATGGATATTGAATTTCAATAGTCTGAGGAGGAAATTCCTATATCAATTTATTTTAATTATCTTATAAAAACAAAGTGTCCATTCTTTATGTTTTTTTGGCTAGAAGAAGTTTCATATCATTTCATGTTAGTGTTTGGAGAGCAAGAAAATTTCATAAATCCATTTTCATTTCAACCTTTTCATTTCCTTTCATACATTTATTAGGAATCACACTTTCATGAATGAACATAAAAAAGAGAAGGAGAATATTCCCTCAAATAATAGGTTGAAATAGATAAAAGGAGGTTGGGGTATAAAGGTTGATATATTACAATAGTTGATTGCAATGTGTGAAGTGTTTGTGGAGAAAGGAAGTTAAATATTCTTTATGAAATTTAATTTCATAAAATAATTGGAGTGGACTTCCATTACATAGGGTGGTAAAATTTCTACTAAAGAAGAATTTGAAGCCAACTAAGATCTTCCTCATAGAAACATTCATGGTCTCACAAGTTTCCCTAAATTTAATATACATAAATGGCTCACTAACTTTGTCATTAACAATGTGGAGTATAACTCTATTATTATGGAATATGAAAATTTAAATAGCATTACGATTGTAAAATTTTCCCTCGGGGAAGAAGAAGAAATCACCATGGGAAATATCTTTGATCACATCAAAGTGTGTGTGAACCAAGCCTTGGATTCAATCTCCAATATATCTTGAATATGAAGAATTTGGGAGGACATATGGGGACCCGAACATAAATTATAATTGAGATCTAGTTATATCTGTGAAATTGTGTTTAATAAAGAAGTACATAACAAACATTTCATTATAACTCACCTTAATTGAATGAACATGGTATTAAAAACCAAAAAAGATAAAATTTGGGGCATGACTATAAAATCTAGATCATGTTATATCATCCCTTAAGTGGTCCGCAGGACATATTGAGACTTGAATATTTAATAATTTTGAATTGACCAATTTAGATCTAGTTTTATGAGGAAAATTGTAAATAAAGATCAGTAAGTTATAATTCATAAAAAATATAGTTCCTTATTTGAATGGAACACAAAAGTAAACTAATCAAGATGATTCCATAATCCTACATATCCATAAATACATGTAATTTCAATGCAAAAAAAAAATTCTAGAATGTATGACACTTTTTTAAAGAAATCGTAATGGCATGCCATCTTCAATTATTCATCCATGATCGGTTTTTGACATTTTCCATTTTCTAATGTTTTTTTTCCCTTGATTGAACCTCTATTAACTTCATGCATGTTGCACATACCAAATGACTATATTGACAACTTATGACATCCGACTGATAGTCTTGAAAGTTAACATGACTATCAGTTTGATGGGTTTCTTGAAAAAAATATTCTTTCAATGCGATGGATCATCTTTCATATATAAAATAGTTATAATCAAAATATTCTAATAACCTCATCTTTCCTTTTGTGCATCGCATCAAATAAAATTTCACATTTTTTGTGTTGTCTACAGATGCAACCACGTCAAAGACATCTCATGTAGATAATTCGATATGTTCCAACAAGTAGTTCTCGTTAGATTCAGAAACATGCATGTTCCATTAGTCATCTACTATATATATGTATATCCACAAGTACATCTACTATATATATTTGTTAAATTTTATGTATCCAACTTACAAGTACATCTAGAAGTTGTTTAAATATTTAACAAATATATTTGAACAATCGAAACATAAATTACCTTCTCTAGCGAGATCGGAAACTCTATCGCCATCAATTGACACTATACTTTCATTTGATTCCATCTCCTCTGAGCTTGAAAGTGGCATTTTATCTTTTATATTAAGTTCGGTATGTCTCCAAGATTTACAGTAATCCACATTTTTTTATTTTAGCAAATATCTGTGGATTATGTGTCCTCTATGCAAACTGAACAAAACAATACTCATTTCTTCTATCAAATGCAAACACATTTTGATAGTGTTTTGTTTTAATTGAATGCACTTTTCACATCTCATGTATTGTACTGGCCTCATATGGGATTGATCTATTTACATCTTGGTTTCCAACATACAAAAAATATTGCACACGGTTCAAGAATAATTTATTTAAATATTCATAATATGAAATGTCGATATACATGTTAAAGACAATAACTTGTTAACTTGAAATCTACCAAGAACATGATTGAATATCATATAAATTTGAACATGTGAATAAAAATATCCTATGTACATGTGTAACATATATATGCACACACCAACACACATCTTTTGATGGATTATTTTCATGGCTTAGCGCCAGTTTGCACCATTGAACAACTTGATCAATGGATTCAAATTTATTGGCATGAGGGTTCATCTGATACCTTTGAAGTGATCATTTTACACATGCCCCATCATGCTCTCCTTTTCCATGGCCATTCTCAAAGAAATTCCAACAATGTGTAATGTTTGATTTCTTGTGAAGATGACACAACCAATAGAATGATCGTGAATATCTGAACTGACATGTACATCCATCTAACCATATCTAATGTCGATTGAATCCGATCCCATGTTATTTCAATGAATCCTAAAATGTATCAAAAAAATGTTGTACATAATGTGTATCGTGTGGTCGATCATCAGTTATATAAAAGTGATATTCTTTAATAACATGTCGATTGTCATTGGTTCTTTCTATGTTTTCAACACTCTGTTGAGCATTTATATATAGAACTTAGAAAAATATAGTGACTTGATCATAATGATAATATTCACTCTGTATTTTTTTGTGTGCATCTAATGTGTAATTCTCTGCAAAATCAACTACAAACAAAATTGTCCCTGGTGGAAACACTTCAAAGGATTGTTTAAATTGTAGTTCTTTCCATTGATATCTATGTGAATGCTTGGTGTGTTTACAATTTTCTTCCTCAATTTTCTTCCTCAAACTTCTTAAGAAAATCTATCACACATATTTTATCTACTTTCAAATCAATCCTTTTGGAAATAACATTTAAAGAATGTGGAGTCGTGCTATTGATATATTCATATCTCTTGCAGTTGACTATTATATTAGACAATGATTGATCATTCATATCAATAGGATAATTTGAGTTAAACAAACTTATATTTCCACAACGATCAAATTTCTTTCCACCAAAACATTTTTTTGGTAAATTAATTCATCACCTTCTCTTTCACATAGAATTTGAGATATAAAAGCATAGAACATGGAAGGAGGAGGTGAGCTTGACCATAACGTTTTACCAAAATAAAGATAAATGTCATAACAAAGCTCAAATTCCACATGATAATAACAACAACAAGTTTCAGGAATAGTGATGGGTCTAACAAACCATGGTTTTTGTTGCAAACATATATTGATGGCAATTTTAACTTCTTTGTGCTCTTCTTTGAACTTATTGAACAATTCTATTTGTGTCAATGGAAATATATGTTTTGGATGTTCTTCATATTGTTTTCATGCTATTCTTCATCACAACACATCCCTTTTATGTGGTGAAACACGAGATTCTGTCAATCAAAAGTTACGGGCTGATTCTTTAACATTTTCTGCAAGTCTCTCTTTATAGGGTTGTCTAGAAATAACTGTCTAACAAGAAATTTCATCATTTTCATCTATTTGCAATCAAAATATTCTATGTTTGTACAATGTTTTTCTTCAGGTTCTCATCGCTTGTCTAATGTGTTGTGTAAAATGATATTTTATAATGTTAAATGAAACAACTGATGTTTGTATCACTCTACATGTAGTACTGACATCTTTTTTTCAAGATTATCCAAAATATTTTAATGCACTAGTTATGTTGTTAAAGACACTCTATTTCACCTTTGTATCTTTTGTTGACTTTTGAATACCCAATAATGATGTAGATTCTTTTAAATTTCTTGAATTTATTAGACAGAGAAAAATTTGAGCTTGTATTATTACTGATTCATCTTTGAAAAAAGTATTATACATATTGTTGTGTTGGTTTTGTTACTTGGGTGAGGAAAACAACAATATTTGCATATCTAGATGAGCCTGCTAGACAAGACAAAATTTTGTGAGTGGGTTAAACAAGCCAAACACATTTATAAATAAATAAATAAACTAAAACAACTAAGAAATTAAATTTAGAAAGCATGAGAAACTAAGAACCATAAAAATCAACCAATGACCAACATAATGCCACCAATGGATCAATAGATTAGTAGGAAAAACCCATAGAGAAAACTGAGGACTTATGAGTCCCCTCTTCCTCCTTGGGAGAGATATTGAGTTCCCTAATGGAGATCTCTTCATACAATGAAAGAAAAATGGAAAATGGTGAAGAACAACAATGTCTATTCCCTCAAGAGGTGAGTGGAATGGCCTATTGAAATGATGCTTGAAGGCTCCAAAGAGAAAAGAGGATTCTCAAGGTAGAAATCTTAGCAGCATAACAATACAATGAAGATCTTGGTTTCTTAGTGCACCCATGGCTCTTATTTATATCATTTCTTGAAGGAAAAATGTAATTGGTTCTTGGTGTGAATAAGGGTCCTTTTAGGGCATCGTCTATTCCTTGACGAGCCTCCCATTCAAATTTCCCTTAGATATGAGGGTCAAATCATGTTGGGAATTGGTCTATAAGTGGTTGAGGGGCCAAAAAGATCCATAAATGCATCATTCATAGAAGTGTGTGGAATTTTGCGTACGCAGACGCGCATTTGGCACATTATGCACTCTAACGGCTTTGTTAGCCCGCACACTCTACGTACGCTTCCTTTGGTTAATTTGTGCATGTCAATTTTTCACCCAATTGTATAGTTTTTATCCTTTTGAATGTATTTGAGTGTTGCAGGTGAACTAATTTTTGTTTCCATTGTTGTTTTTCTATAACCATTTTTGTGCAATTTTCTGGACGATATTTCAATGATAACAGATGCCCCCTGATTTATGAGGTTAGGAGCATACTTATAGCCGAAATAAATCAATGTTTATTTTACTGGGAGTTCCATTGTAATGAAGAGTGTTGAGAGGAACTGTAAGAGTGATACATCGAAGGGAGAGGGGAAACTATGGGACCCAAAACTTGAAACTATGGGACCCAAAACTTTCTCTAGGGAGAAAAAATAAAATATGTGTACAAACGAGGTGGGCATGCCCCATGCTCGTGTCATGTAACCAAAATGTGAGACAATATCTGAAGATGTATGCTGATGTAGATAACTATAGCGTCCTTATGGGCGGTTGATAATGGTAGAGGACAGTTATGAATGGTGAACATACTTTGAAGTGAGGAAAGGATCCTATAAGAAGTGTCGATGACTCGTAGGCATTGATGGCCTAACAAATTCAGAGGTCTTTAGCTGGTATGAAACAACTACAATAGTCACATAGTAAGAACCACTGTAACATGAGAGTTTGTTGAATTTGAATGTTATGGAGTTCAAAAAAATCAGAGAGAAATGATGATTCTCTCCCTGTCATCCGAGACTCCTCATTGCAAAGGTAATGAGAGTCAAGATATTGTCTCCCTTTCTGAGAACTATGTTGATGTCGTAAAAAAGGGATACGCGATGCTAAGAAGCAAAGGGATTCATGAAATCCACTAAGATGAGATTAGGTACTAACAGGTAACATGAACGAAGTCAAGATGTGGTGAGACTCAAGACTACCTTTGGTTGGGGAATTTTTGAAGGATGATTGGCAGCAACTGTAAAACTATATATAGTGTTAGGGGGATGACTAGATATGTGGTTAAACTGTGCGAGAGGCTGAAAAAGTGGACAAATGAAGAGATCATGGGTACATGGAATTGGGATACTCAAGGCTTGTGAATGATGTCAGAATGAAAAAATGAGTGGATTCCCCAACCAAGGGAGACATGGGTTTCTTTTCCAGGAAAAGAAGGTCATCAAGGGTGATGACAAAAAGCTAAGTAAATGTTGGAAACAAGAGGCTTCTTACAATTAGCAACTAAATAAAGAATAATTTGGGTTGAAGATATAGATACAAAAATAGGTGCCCCAGTGCAAGATGGCTTGGCATGTGAAGGCACAAGTTACGAAAGAGAATTGGTGGAGGGTGGGGTCCCCATGGGTGGGTTTTTGTATGAGGTAATTGAATGGAGGACAATCTGCAGATGGAAAAACTGATGTTGGATGAGATGGAGGGATAATGATACTGTGGAGGTGCAGTCAATAGAACCAAGATGATATGGCCTGCGAGTCCATTGGGAAATCTAGCAATATGATGAGAAGAAGTATAGGGTTCATTCTCGGAATTGTAGAAGACTATCGAGACTCCCATCCCTAGGGGTTGAAATCAACTTGAGTGTGAAGTTTCCAAGGGGAACTATGAATGGGACAACTCATGCGGGGGAGAGTGATACCCGGTGACAGTAGAAAAATGTAGTAGAGGTGACGATACTGCAAAGACGGATGTAAGGACCCTAAAGGTAAACTCCATAGGGTGTGACTGGGAGATGCAATTGATTTACACAGGGAATAATTGCATTCCAGTGTCGAACATATACTTGAAGGGGTGGCATTGCTTTGATGAATAGGTACCTAAAAAAATGAAAACCAAATACCCAACCTGAACATTATCTGATGATAAAGAACATATTGCAGTTATTTGATAATTTTGAACATGAGCATGCGTACCTGAATGAGAACGGATCAGAAAATGGAGGCTCTAGGCTCTTGTAACTAAGTGTGGAATTTTGGAAAAAGGGACTATATATGGCTGGTGGGCCGACAATGGCACCTCATTTGTACCTACCACTATAGTGATTTGATGGGAGAATTCTAAGTAGATTTGGAGATTACGAGAGCTCGAGTAGATTGATCCAAGAGTTACAAGAGCCAGGTTAGTGGTCCCATCCACTTGCATAATTTGAAATTTGTAGAATTAATTTAGGGGGTGTACAGATGGTTGTACAAGGGTATTTTTGGGTAGGGGCCCACCAGTGCATGGGAGAAGGAGGAATACCCACGCACATATGCATGGGTATAATTCCTTCTCTCACGCATAGTGTGCCAGTGTTCCTAACATAGATTCACATGTGGGAGGGGGGGGGAAACAGGCACGCTTGAGATGTGCCCTTGTTAAAATGACAGATGTGTCTCATACAACTGCGCATTAGTGAGTAGCTATCCAGAGAACAGGTTCACACATGTGCACACCTATCTAGGTGACAGTTGCACACATGATGCACGACTATTTTGTAGATAATTGTGCATGAGTACGTAGCTGGAAAATGAACAAGCGTGCACATATGTGCACCTATATGGGTGAAATCCGTGCACTGGAGGTAAGGCTAAGGGTTTTGAAATTTTGAATTTTTTGATGTGTTTTATGGATGATGAAGGTTGACCAAGTGTTTTTATATGGATGCACGTGATCAACATAGTCTAAAGAGAATGATGCTAGTACATTGGAGAGAGCGATACTGGGACCATCTACAGGAGGTGGTAAGATAGAAGCCAGGAGTTCGAAGGAACTTAGAAGCTTTCGTGTTTCTTAAGTTCTTCCACTACCCGTTGATATGGTCGTAGGATTTCCTGCTCTAGTATTTGATCGCCATGTTGAGCATTGATCTGTAGTGTTTCATCATCAGGGAGAAGCAGCTTATATTCTCGGATGTTGAGGATGTTTATTTTCTGACAGGGCTCCCATTCCATGGGATGGCCCTTCCCGTTGACCCCCACCCATCGGGGGATGAGAGAGTGGGTGACTTGGTGCATCACCATTGCACAAGGTTGCACCCGATGTCAGGTTCAGTCATCAAGATCGAAGCAATCGAGGAACTCCTAAGGAGTGTATTGCTACCATGGTGGTGAGGATCTATGGATCCTTAGGGACTCAGCGGATCACAGGAGGCCAGTTGAGGGTTATGGAGAGGGTCCTGGATGGGGACCACTTTGCCTAGGGGATTATGCTACACACTAGGATGATGGGGACGATTTACCGGTGTCGAAAATTTGACTCCAGTGACTTTGCCTTTAGATCTATTCTGGTGGCTTGGTTTCTGGAGAGGGTGCCCCTATTGCACCCTAGGATTTTGCTAGAGCCTGTGGGGTTGAGGGAGCAGTGTCTGATGTGGTGGGCCCATGTGTTGGCTCGACAAGAGGGAGGAGATGGTGGCCATTACTTCATGACCACGGTGGCATGCATGTGGTAATATATTCCATAGGTGATACTATGGTACCCATATGCTGGTATGGATTACCGACATGACCCAGACATGATATTGCCTCTAGGGGAGGATTGGGATGTTCGAGGTATGATTTTGTTTTTATGTTTTGTGATTTTGATAGCGTAGAATATGATTATATATGTATATATGGATGTTGACTCTACCTTTGGTGTTATTTTGTAGATGTGGGACCCTGAGGCTGAGAGGCAGAGATGGTCATGGAGCTGAATCATCAAGGAACAGTTCGACCACTGCCAGTAGAGTCGAGGGTGGGGCAGAGATGTAGACGGGATGATTTTAGTGCTAGACCAACACATGAGCCGTAGGTGGAGACTGTAGCGATGGTAGAGGATCTATGTCGCCACTTCGAGCGGGTGTTGCAGGGTGTACTAGAGGCAATGTGGGCCCATATCTAGGATGAGGAGGTCCTGGAGTAGTGCATGAGTGTACCTGCAAAGTGGCAGAAGTTGATCCATCGGGAAACTATACCAGGGGTAGAAATGACTCAGATGCCCCCTAGACTTAGAGGCCCCCCATCTAGTGGGGCTCCTCCAACTGTGAGAGGACCTGGGGGGGGAGCTCTAGGGGCACCATGAGTTTCGACATTTTGTATTTATAGGCTCGAGAGCCCATTTCTTACAGCCTAGTTGATACCCATTTTGTATGGGGTAGGGGGGTACCCATTTTGTACCTACAGGGGGGAGGGGACTCACTAGACTACGGGTGATGTACTATGTATTTTTTTAAACACTCGTGACATTATTGATGATGTATATATATATATATATATATGGGCATATATTTTTGGATCATTCATGTCTTGATGTGTTGTTTTGTTTTATGATTTATGATGTCTTTTCTATATGTTGTGACAAATGTATGATGTTTATGTATATCTGATGATTTTTTGATGTGATAAATGCCAATCTAATACTAGGTTATACATGTTATCTTCTATTTGATTAAATTTTCTTAGAATATGTGTAAATGTGATTGAATCAAAGTTGCGAGATTAAAGTCCAACTTGGAGATATTTGTGAAAGAGGCAACAATCGCGAACATGATATACATTGTTGAGTTGTAGGATGACCAATGGGAATCTAATAGAACGCTAAGGTGACTAATGTAGTAGTGACTGGCCTCATCGAGGAGGCCAATGATGACGGCGTATTCAACTTGGTTGTTGGTGGCAAACCCCAAACATATGCCACTATAGTGGAGCAGTATATGTGAGGGTGTATAGACGGTCCAAGCGGCCGAAGTGAGATTCTGGGTCTAGCGGTTGGCACCGTCAGTGTAACCGATTTGGTAGGATGATGGATGATGCATCTTTCAATAACATGGATGATATATCAGACATGAGGAGTGGTGGATAAAAAGAAGACGAAAAACTCTACAAATGTGTACAAATAAATACCTAAGGTAGGATGGCTATGCTCAGGCATAAAACTTCTTTAGGTACAACCCGTTGATGGGTTCTGAGAGGGTAGCATTCTAGAGAGGCCAGGATGTATTCCCCCTTAGTGATGAAGTGTTGGACGATGTAGGGTCCATGCCATAATGACTCGAATTTCCCATGGTCAACGGTATCATCAACGATATCGCAAGTTAAGACGAGATCTCCTTTGTTGAATGAGTGAAGGTTGACATGCTGATCGAAGGTGGATTTGGACCATCTTTTAGCTGCCTCGTTGTTGTGTAACAAAGATTGATGATCTTCATCCAGTGACTCTAGGTTCAACAGGATTTGCTCCATTGGATCAGTGTTGGGTAATAGCTCAATGCTAGAGTGTAACGTGGGGATTTCGCACTCGATAGTGAGGGTGGATTCAATCCCATGGACAAGGTGGAATGGTGTAAAATCCGTGGCATTTTTTACTACCATGTGACACGCCCATAACTTGAAAAACAACATATGATGTGAATTGGTCTTATGCTTGTTGACGGTACGTTGTAGCATGGTTTTGAGGACTTTGTTGACAACCTCAACCTGTCTGTTGGACTGAGGGTAGTATGGAGAGGAAAACTCATGGGAGAAGCCTAACTTTGAAGATACTTCCATGAAGATATCATTCTCAAAGTGTTTACCATGATATGACACTAACTATAGTGGGACTCTGAATCAGGTAATGACATAGGTTAAGAAAAAACATGTTGTTGCATCAGTGGTATTGTTGAAGATGGGCATGGATTCGGCCCATTTGCTAAAGTAATCGACTACACGATAATGTAATTGCGTCCATTACTATATGGATGATGGAAAGTCTTGAAGTATATGCCCCATTTGTAGAAGGGGTCGACGATGATAACTAGATGTAGCAAGGTTGGTGGCGCTCATGCTTTGTTTGCATAGAGTTGGCATTTGTCACATTGTTTGACAACGTGGATGTAGTCATGAAACAACGTGGGACAAAGATACCCTTCTTAAATTATTTTTTTGTCGATGGAAATACCTGAAAGGTTACAACCACAAGCGTCACTATGGAAATTGTTCAAGACTCTGTCATCTTTGTCGGTGGTTAAACATCGACGAAGGATGGTGTCGACCCCATGTCGATATAGAACATCTCCAATGAGGAGATATCAAGGGGCCTAATGGAGAATGTGTCGATGATTGTTTCAAGAGAGATGAGACCCAAAATTCTGTGTCTGTAGGTAGAAGAGGAGGTCTCCATACTAGGGGTCATCGGAGGGGATGAAGAAGAGGTTTTCGTCAGGAAAACTTGTATTGATGGGGAAAGTTGTGGCATCCGAGGGAAAATCCGTAATGAGTTCGATGAGGACAAGTGATTTATTTCTTTTGGGATTTCATAACTCTAGGTCATATTCCTAGAGGATAATGATCCATCATGAAAATTTTCCATTAATATGTCGCTGACTAAGAAAGTACTGCATGGGGTTTGAATCTGCTACGACTTTGGTAGTTCGAAGTAGGATATAAAGGCGTAGCTTTTGGAATGCAAGGAAAAATTCTAGGGAGAGTTTCTAATCATGATTATACTTTAGGGGTGGCCCTGAAATATTTTTACTAATGTAGTAAATGACATTTTCACTCCCATCATGCCCTAATTGGATGAGGAATCCCTCTATTGAGACGGTTGAGGCTAACAAGTAGAGGATGCAATCTCAATCATAGTCAGGAGGAATGATCAAATGGGCTATGGATAGGGTAGATTTCAAATCATCAAATAATGTTTGAGTATGTTCATCCCATCAGAATGGAATATCATGTCGGAGTAGGCAGAGAAACCCGTGCGTGTGAGTGGCATAGTCTGGGATAAAGTGACATAGAAAGTTGGCTTTGCCTTGTAAGCTTTGCAGTTGGCATAAACTCCTAGGTGGTGGAATTCACGTGATAGCTTGGAACTTGAGGGGGTCCATTGTGATACCATGTTTGGAGACAATGAACTCAAGGAGGTTTCCAGAAGTGATGCAAAATACACACTTGAGGGGGTTCAAGCGGATATTGTACTGGAAAAATCATTGGAAAATGATGCGTAAGTCGTCTAAATGTTGAGTTCACTTTTTGGATCAAGAAGTGAGGTATTCCAAATAAGAGAGGATGATGTGAGAAAGATCATGGAAAACATAGGTCATGGCCAGAGAACCCATCCATAAAGGATAATGCCTCATGGATGGAAAATTCATCGATAATTTGGTGGATGAAAGGGGTGGGAAAGTTGTCTTTGGGACAAGAATGGTTAAGGTCATGAAAGTCTATGGAAATGCGAATAGTGCCCTATTTTTTGTTAACAGGGATGGGGTTAGAGAACCATGAAGTGTACCCAATGGGGTAAATGAATCCAAAATCACGTAACTTGTCAATTTCGGCTTCGATAGGCGTGGCTTTAGAGGGGTGAACGGGGTGCTGCTTTTGATGAACTAGGGAGACATCTGGCCAAGTGTCGATGTGATGTTCAACTATAGATGGATCAAGGCCAAGCATCTTGGTGTATGACTAGGAAAAAATATCCTGATATTCCTGAAAGAGATCTTTGTAAGCAATGAGTTCTTTAGGGGAGCATGCAGTGCCAATGGTGATTTCCTATATGATTCTTGATTTAATGGAAATGTCAATTTTGATAGTGGGGGAAATGTTGATCATGTTTTCTTCTTCAAAAGAATCTGGGGCAAGGATAGGTTTATTGAAACAATATATATGCTCGAAAGGAATAAAATCCTTGGTTTCGATTGCACATATGGAGTCTTGGATAGGAGGGTGAAAGGCCTCCTATGAAAGAATAAGTGCTTGATGATGGAGCACATTACATGGGCAATCAGAAGTAGTGAGTTCCTCCAGGATGTCTTCATCACAGTGGAAAATGTGAGAATACAATGGATCATGGGAGGTGATAGGGGGAACTGTCACAGTGTTGTTATCCTATAGTGGTGAGGAAGTAGATGGGATATCATGTATAGGGTATGAGGGACCGCTAGAAATAAAGTGAATGTCCCGATATTTTGGATATTTCCTCCTTCACGCAAGTACTGACGATGAAATATATCAAATATTATTGAGGTGATCCCCAATAGGGGGTGGCTGAGAAGGGTCCAGTCAAGAGGTTTTGTGTACTGCAACTAACGTTTGTTGAAATTGAGGTAGAGCTGGGTAATGATGAGTGTAGTGTTCATAGTCTAAATAGATGGCACAAGCAAATTTGGTCTACAGACCCTTATTGCATGCAGTGGAGGACTCTGTAGTAGCAGTGCATGTAATTTTTGGAGTGGCGAGCAATGTGGTTACTCGCAGGAGCTGAATTAGATTGTGTATCTCAAGAAGAGTAGGACATCTATTAGTGAGGTGTCCTTCTCTTTTGCATAGTGTGAAAGGAGGTTGAAATCGAGGAGGAAGTCGCATTGTGGGATCTATTCACAAATATTTAACATACAATGAATACTTGTCATTGATGGAAATTACATCAATGAAGATGGTAAAGATCAACATAATCAATAGTAACAGTGATTCTTGGATCAACAATTCAGAATTCCCGATGACTATTAGATCTCAATGTAGACATGAAGAGTGCACAGATATGGAGGATAGATCTTTGGCATTAGATCTGAGTGCGAGGATCGACCATCATAGGATCCAAGAGAATCTGCACGATCTTTAAAAGTGCAAGGTGAAGCGAGTTCATGAAATCCCAAAATCCCGATGCAGACACAGTGAAGACTTACGAAATCATGAAAAGATCCTGACCGTCAATAAACCAAAATACATGGACCATTGATCTAAGCTCCATTTCGGAGTTTCACCTATCGCAACTTGGAGTGGCAAGAACCTCCATCGAAGGAATCGCAATGTGCAAAATTGTGATTTAATCATTGCCATCAAAT
The DNA here is from genome assembly GCA_000966675.3 of Picea glauca. Taxonomy (NCBI): domain Eukaryota; kingdom Viridiplantae; phylum Streptophyta; class Pinopsida; order Pinales; family Pinaceae; genus Picea; species Picea glauca. The sequence continues at coordinate 271,550 of JZKD02S2227319.1, forward strand.
CAAGGTTTGTTCTGGACTGTTGATCCAGCTTCTTCTCAGAGCTTCGTGACTGACGACTTGGAGAGTCAAGAAACATGACCATCGAAATTGCGATATGCAAAATCGTGATTTAAATTGCATCCATCAAATTAAGATCAGATTTGGACTGTCGAATCATAGGACAAGTCGCTGACTTGGAGTCAACGGAGCATGGTGTGGAAACTCGCAAGATGTTATATTGTGATAAGATTTGGACCGTCTAACTATGGAGATTTCAACTGTTGATCAGACCCAATGAATTTTATAAACTTGCAAGATATGAAGCACCTTTTTGGCACAGCCTGTGGTCACCACATGTGCTCACGTGGAGGAAGAACCTAGTGCAGATAAGCTACGCCTCAGAATTTTGGGGATCACGTATGGGAGTGTCGAGACATTGGATCATACGAATGCCGAAATACTGAAAAGGTGAATTGTCAATGTAACCAAAGGTCACCGCCTATGGTCATGTAGAGGAGGGAGCTAGAGCAGTCAAGCTCCTTTTCAGAGCTTGTGACATGGAGACTCAAGATGTCTCATCACAGAATCTCTGAATTGCAAAAGTGAAAAATGGGTAAATAATGACAATACTCTTCAGAGTTAATCCAACGATGCAGGTGAATTTGAGCATAATCGGAGGGCTATTGTTGCACGACATAGTGAAACTGCCAGAATGCACTGATGATTTCTACCAGAGGACTCAAAGACACTTCGGGGTGATTGACAGAGGAGATGAAGAGTCTCTGGGAATCTTCAATAGGGATGAAGATGCTCGTGGGGGCGATTGACAACTGGATGAGCATTGAAGCTTGTAATTGGAATAGAGAAGGTGAGATCGACTGTCACAGAGAAGATGAAGAGTCTCAACTGCCAGAGAGTCTAAGGAATCTCAACATAACATACAGTGATGATGAACGAGTGGAAAAATGGCCAGAGAAGCTGAAGAGTTACGATGATGATAAGACAGAGCACTCGAGTTGTGGAGGATATCGACGCGGTGTGAGTATGCAGAGGTATTTCATGCATTGCATGCACAAGGTGCACAAAAGCTATAAATACACAATACAGAGAATAGATGTGGTTGTCATTGTTGTGTGATTTGTTGTGGTTGTTGTTGTTGAAGGTGATTCATGCGTGAAAGAGGAGGGAAGTGTAGCAGCTGAATTGAACAGAAGAGGAATTGTGCAGTGAATGGACATGGTGCCCAGAGCATAAAAGGTAGAAGAACATACAACGAAAGTCAAGTGTGCAGGAACGTAGTGAGAAAGATAGAGAAACGAAATGCAGTGGAATAGTGATGAGACTGGTAAGATTTTATTGAACACTATATCACTGTAATAGGATTTAGTATTTCATATTCATAATCCAGGGTGGTAGGGAGGTGCTAGGGAGGACTGTTGTCCTCATAGATTCAAGTGGGTGCTTTAACACAGGGAGTTGTAGCTTCCTTCTAGTCGGTGCTAGAGAAATCAGGGAGTTGGTGCTTCCTTCTAGTTGGTGCTAGAGAAACCAGGGAGTTGGTGTTTCCTTCTAGTTGGTGCTAGAGAAACCAGGGAGTTGGTGCTTCCTTCTAGTGGGTGCTAGAGAAAAACAGAGAGTTGGTGCTCTCAACAAGTTGCGGCTTGCAAAATAGAGGTTGTAGCCTCGCAATGAGTTGGTGCTCATATGTATGATAATGTAAAGAATGTAAATAATACTTATCATATAAAGAAGAAGAGGTTTTTACCCTGTATGGGTTTCATTGGAAAATATTTGTCTCTATGTTTCTCATATATGAGACTGATTTTGAATGTTCCATTGTTTATTTCCTTGCATTATTGTGATCATCATTGAGTGCCTTATAAATATTTTAAAAAGAAGCATAATTGTTTAAGCTCGGTGACAATTGATTCACCCCCCCTCTCAGTTGTCCAACAATTGGTATCAGATCCATCCCCTTTTATCTAAGGGTAGATCCTAGATCTTGAACATGTCAAGCCATGAAGGAAATTCAACCAATAAGGCCCCTCTATTCAATGGAACAAACTTTCCCTTCTGGAAAGTTAGAATGAGAACCTACATAATGTCGTTAGGTGTAGATGTCAGGGATGTGGTAGATACTGGTTATGTAAAGACAGTTCTGCTATCTAATAAGGATGACAAACTAGAATTTAGCTTCAACACTAAGGCTATGAATGCTATCTTGATTGGGCTTGAAGAAGCAGAATTTGTAAAAGTTATGCACCTAGGAACTGCCAAAGAAATGCGGGACAACCTCATTAGCATCTATGAGGGTAATGAGAAGGTAAAGGATGAAAATATTCAAACCTACATAATACAGTTTGAACAACTGAAGATGAAGGAAGATGAAACTATTGGACAATACTTTATGAGAGTAGAAGAAATGGTAAATGCAATGAAGGCACTTGGTGAAACAATTGATGAACCTTCTTTAGTTCAGAAAATCTTGAGATCTCTCCTAGATAGGTTCAACCTGAAGGTCTCTGCTATAGAAGAACTTAATGATCTAAAAACCTTGGATTTTGATCAATTGCTAGGAACATTGATTGCATATGAAATGAGAATAGTTAAATATAAACCCACCTCCAGAGAAGCATCATTTAAAGCAGACAAGAATGAGGATTCTGAGCCCGATGAAATTGAAGCAAAATTTGTGAAGAGACTNAAGAAGGGATCAGGCAAATACAAAGGTAAACTGCCTTTCAAATGTTTCAACTGTGGTAGGATAGGTCATTTTGCAAATAAATGTCCCCACAAAGGAAAGGATCAGACATGTGATGATGAGGAGAAGTATAAACAAAAAAAACTCTTTAAAGAGAAAAACTTTAAGAAGAAAAGTTTGTGCATAAACAATGATGATGATCCTTCAGATGATGAAGAAGATGACTCCTCTATTGAAGATAAACTAAATGGCTTCATACTTATGGCCAAAGAGGATTATGATAATAAAAGAATAGGGAGTGATGAAGAAGAAGTTGTGGTTGACATGAAAGGAGAACTGATTAGTGCAATGGAAGAGATTGACAGAATAAGAATCAAGAACAGAAAGCAAAGACAATTGTTGATACAGTTCGAGAAAGACAGTAAAGAACCTGATGAAGACCTTGTCTTACTAAAATTAGAATTGGAAGAGGCAAATAACATCGAAGAGATTCTAAAACAACAACTATCAGAAAAGAATGCAAGATGTGAAGAATTAGAACAAGAAGTAGTGAAAACAAGGAAAGAAATTGAGAAGTTTCAATCCTTGTATAATCAGAATCTATCAAGTATCAAAGCCTTAGAAGGATTGGCCACCATTCTGAATCAGTAAAGGAATCCAAAGATGAAAACAAGCTTGGGTTATGAAGAGGGATCAAGCAGTGGTAATCCAAGAAATGAAGAACACATCAAGTTTGTCAAAAGTACAACCAATGACAATACCAATCCTGCAAAAACAAAGGAAGAAAATTAGCCTCCTAGTTCAAGTAAGGTAAAAGATGCAAGATCTGAATCTGTAGAAAAAAGAAGTAATGTGCTCACTGCTGAATGACGTCATCAGTCTGGAAGAAATCAATTTTCTCAAAGAAGACAACCATTTTCCAGGTACAAAGAATTCTTCTATGGCTATTGTTTCTACTGTGCTAACTTTGGTCACAAAGCTGTAAATTGTTCCTTAAGACTTATACATGAGCAATTAAGATTTCAAAGGAATAAATACTTACCACAACAAAGAATGAAGCAGCCAAGTAACAAACCTTCACTAATTTCCAATGGCCAAATTAAGTCCAGGGACATGCAACTAAAGAGGTCAAGAAATAATCAGTAGTCAATGAGTAGACAATGCTGCACCAATAAGTTTGACATGTTGAACAATGAGATTGAATGCTACATGTATCATAACTATGGACACAAATCTATTGACTGTCGTTTAAGGGAATATGAACCAGATTCGAAATCTCCTGCTGAAAATGTCAAGTTTTGGAAGAAGAAGGAAAGTGACAAGTGTG
>JZKD02S2227319.1:290980-309991 GCA_000966675.3 Picea glauca
TTATACATTGGTGATATTGGTCCATTGTCATTTGTTTTTATTTTTGTTCCTATGCTCATAGTTTTATTTAGTTTTTGTTTAATTCTTGTTAATAGTTTTATTGTTTTCTTTCTAAACTTTTACCTTACAGCTGTCATGCCTAGGAGAGCCCAATTAGGCATGTAAGCACCCAATTTTTGCTCACACAGCGACGAGAAGAGTGCAAACATAAACCTTTTGAAAATTGATAAAGAAATAATCTTTAAATGATCATACATGGTTGGAGGCATTCTTGCGATCTGATTCTACTTCTACGACAATGAGGTTGAGGTTAATAGACAATCGTGATCATTCTCAAACTCCCATATAATTATAACTGGGGTTATCTAACTGTTCTACAAAATGATTTTTTTAAGCTGGAATCCGGAGAGGTACAAGCACCCGGGACTCGTAATTGAGCAATGAGCAAGTTATACGCAGCTGGTAAGGTTTCGGGAGGGGTGCAAAAAGATGAGCATGGGCCTTCCACCTGGATCAGTTCCGTTTTGATGCGAAGATGAAACACACAATGCCCATCTCATTATGTGGCATGTTGATCCCCATAGAGTTAAATGAACCATAGAAAAAGAACATCTCCACATAGACAGAAGGAATCCATTTTAAATTCTTCTGAAAGAATCCCGCCACCTTCCAACCCAGTTGAAGGCGACCATACATTTCACACAAAGTGACGCCAGACCTTCCTGTCGGCAATACCCCAAGGCCAACACCTTGTAGGCATCATGTGTGGGTGACTCTCGTTATTTTTTTGACATGTGGGGAAGTTGGAAGGAAGTTTGTGTATATGGGTTGCAAAGAGCGATGGGTTTCCTTGCACAAAAGTGTGACCAGTCTACCAACACAAGGACGGCAACCGATACCCTATAATTGGCTTGAACCATCCCTTTCTTCTCCATGAAAGAAAGGGAGCAGAAGTGTTCTAGGTCCCTGTGTAGAAGTAGAGAGCTATAAAAGGCATATTGGTCGTACCATCCCACAACACCAACCATGGCTGCTTGTCGATAGACGCCTCTGCTCATACATTTTTGAAGTTTATCGATGAAAGAAGAGTGTTCTGGTGCTTACATACACAGCGATATTGATACACATCTCCTTGTACTTTGGACAACAATATTACCATGGAACTTATCATACTGTAACTAGCAGCATATGTAAACAATTTTACCTTTCCTATCCACCTAACATTTTACCTTTTCTATCTACGCGTTGTGCCCTAGGGCAATATTACGTAGGGTTTCCCATCTCCTTTGAAGATTTCCTGTGTGTTTCCACTTCAAATTCTCTTTTGACCTAGTGTCTCTCTAGAAACCCTAATTTTAATTCCCGATTTGTATTAATGAATTAATAAATGATTTATGAATGAATAAATCATTTTGTTGGATTTTGCTCGCATTTCCCTTGAATTGTTTGCATCCAAAAGACAATTGTCATCCTTAATTTTCTCATTGTTATGGAATATGGAAGCATGTTGCATTGTTTTTTTTGGTGTAGGGCATTGGGCCAGATCCAATGAATCGTTGATGGTTGGGTGTAGCTGGAAGAGACTGTGTAACAACCAACCACAAAATAATCGCAAAAACGATCAACCAGTCTCACTTGATGGATGTTGACCCACATATTTCTAAGTGTTAAGGCACATATAATTTGAAGTTAAACTTTGATAAGGTGACAGATGTCAAAGAAGTTAATATTTAATCTTGTCCATATAAAACTGATTAAGCACTAAAAACCTATTAAATGTGTTCATGGGAAATAAGTGTATGCCTTTCAACATAACAAGGGTGTGAGTTACGTTATCAGAGCCACAATATGACACCCACTTATTTCTAAGTGTTAAGGCACATATAATTTGAAGTGTTCAACGTTGATACGGTGACAGATGCCAAGGAAGTCAATATTTAATCTTGTCCATATAAAAATGTTTAAGCACTAAAAACCTATTAAATGTGACCATGATAAATAAATGTACACCTTTCAACATAACAAGGGTGCAATTTACATTATCAGAACCACAATATGACAGATGCCAAAATGACATCCATTAAAATAAGGAAGGCTCACCGTTGCCCGGGATAGAACTGGGTCACCTGCGTGACAGGCGGGAATACTTACCACTATACTACAACGACACAAGATGAACATCCCTTTTGTTCAATGTGATGTAAATAATGAAAGAATGGCAATGCCAGATTATAAAATAACATATATTACACTGCTGTACTTTCTTTGTCCGTGAAAGACGACTTTTAGTCCAATGAATTTATTGCAAAAAACTCCTCATCAGTGCTACCAAGATGTTGTTTGAATCTCAGATTTATGCCATTAACAAAAGGAGAGGATTCACATATATACATGCTTGTGGATATTGATGAACTACACACCAGTAAGACATCAGATCATCTGAAAAGGAAGACCATTTGAGTTTCTGATCACTTATCAAAAAAATCAACAAAGACTCAGTAAAGTTATGGAGACATGGTGCCCACTTGACCTAAAGCATGAAGGAAATTGTTGGAACAATGATACAATCATCTCAAAGAAATCAAACAAATATTGAAACATGAGATTCAAGTCATTCAAAGTGAAAAATTGTGAAACTCGAGTTGGGAACAACACCTGAATATCTATTAATAAAGTCACCAGTACAAATTTAAATCACGGAGTCATTGGCTGAAGGCCAAGACAAATTCCCTTTTCTCTCGTTGTATTCCCCCCTCCTCTCATTTTGATGCATTCTCTTTACAAGATTAGGAAAATCTTGGAACTACCTATTATGTTTGAGGTTATATTTTATATGTACATTCTAGATTTGCATTTTGGTGGTGAAGAGATGGAATAAGTTAGATCCATTTTTTTAAACTAATTTGGAAGGCCTATAGGTATGAAGGGTTAGAACCAATGCTATGATTCTATATGTAATGGTCCTATTTACTAAGAAAAATATAAGCATAAACTATTCATATGTAATAGTTAGATTTACTAAAGAAAAAACATAATTACTAAATAAAAATTAATCCAAATAAAACATTCATACATAGGTCAGGAACTTAGTTTTGGTGAAGAACCCAATTTACCTATAGCCTGGTTACATAAACATAGTTGGATCTTTATCATTGATCTAACAAACCACAACAAAGAGTGGGGGACGACTCTCCTCCCAACCAACCCCTAAGTCATCACCACTGAGATCCCCCAAGCCCTCAATCTACTACTATGTCAGCCCTGAATCACCTACAATGCCAAATCTACTTATCCTTGCCCTCAATTGCCAAAGAAAAATCAGTATCCTTTCCTCCTCCTTCTCCCTCCTTATATCTGTCATAAAGAACTCAATCCCTAGGGTCTATTATTTAATTATTTGTTATATTTTAGAGATTCTCAATCAATTATCATTACTTATTTTACCATACTCCTTTATTACTCAATTATTTACTAACAAGTACTTATTATGATCCTTTGAGGATAAATATTATACTTCTTAATTATTATTGTTCATTTAGTTTTAATGGTGGATGATCCTTTTACGTTAATTATTATACTTTATTCTTCTTCTTATTTATTTATTTAAATAACAATAATATGGGATAATCCCTTTACATTGATTATTATACTTCTTTATTATTATTATTTATTTATTTAAATAATAATAACATGGGATAATCCCTTTACATTGATTATTATACTTCTTTATTATTATTATTTATTTATTTAAATAATAATAATATGGATCATGACAATGAGCCTCTGTGATAAGTTGCAATTGTTCACCTTTAGGAAAACAAAGTTTGTTGATATTCTAGAGTAATTATGGAAATTATAGTCAACCTTGTTGTCACTTTCTTCAATATGAATTTGGCCCTACAGTGGTTGAAACACCTCCTTGAAGTATTCATCTTCTAAGTATGCCTCTTTGTATGCATCATGGGTAAAAGGATCCATGTACATTAGAGTTCCCAAAGATGCAATATTGGATGTGGGAGGCCATGAAATCATGTCTTCAAAAAAATGTGTTACCGTTCTTATACTGTATGACCAAATTAAACTGTTGTAAGAACCCCATCCATTTGAAGTGCCTAAGTTTTTGTAACTTACTCTAGGCGTGAAAATACTAGAGTTGATCAATGTGGATGATAGTATCCTTTCCCATCAGATAATGCTTCCACTTTTTGATAGGTTGTACCAAGGAATAGAGGTCATTGTCGTATGTAGGGTAGTTGAGGACCACCCGATGAAATACTTTAGAATGATAGAAGACATGCCTTGCTCCCTACATGAAGACTACTCCCATGGCATACCCACTTACATTTGTCGCCACTTCAAAGGGATTCTATAAGTTTGGTAGAGTAAGCATTGGTGTAGCTACGACTAAAAAATAAGCTATGAACTTATGCAAGTAGTATTGCCTTAACAAAGCTCCTAACTTCTTTGAAATTTGTAGGAATTAGTCATTTCATGATGGACTCCATCTTGGAAGGATCTATCTTGAGCTCGACTCCACCGATTACAAACCCGAGATACACTAAAGATTGTCGAACAAACTTGCATTTCTTGAGATTAGTGTTGGAACCCAAAGTTTTGGGTTAATATTGCATGCACACAAAAACGAAGTCGTGTGCATCCATTCTAGGGTTTGTGCATAGATGTACGATCATCGACAAGAAGGGAGTGCAAGATCCAATTTTTATTGCAAGCTAGTTCCAGTTCTATCAATATGCGCTGAAAATCATGAAGATGCACGCAGAAATTAAGAAAAGAATCTTTGGGAAAACTCCTCGAATTATTACTCCCATGAGCATGAGGATATGTGGAGTAGCTAGAAGATCAGTTGGCAAGGTAGTTAATATTTCTTTGATTCGAGGAAGGCTACGTGGAAGGGAGGTAGGAGACATAATCATGTGATATTTTTATTTAGTAGAGTGAGTGGAGTAGAGTTGAGAGAGATAAAGCTCCAGAGCCAAGAAGGATATAAAAGGAAGTAAGGACGACAAAGAAAAGGTTGTGGATTCATAGAGTGACTCTCTTGATTGATCCATTGATCCATTGATTGTCATCCATTTTTTAAGAGCTCACTTTGAGCCTTAGTATAATTATAATGTCTCCAATTGTAATATGAGTATGGCATAGGAGAAATGTCTGAAAGGATGTGCATGGCGCAATGTATTGTAAATATAGGGAATTATCTAAGGGATATGAGACTATGTTGTTGTCATATATGATTTGATTAATGTATGTATGTGCTTGATGGAATAAGGATGGTGATAAAGATGCAGGAATTATGACCTATCATGTGTTACTTAAGTGGTATTTGGATATGTGTGTGTATTGTTTTTGCATATTAATAATAGTAAGTTGTCAGCTATGGAATGTATGAATTTCAACCTAGATGGATCTCTGTGTATTTATCCCTTCACCCCTAACACAAGACTAGATGGTCTTTGTGATCCTCATAATGTCTCGAATGAGACCTTCTTCATCCTTGGTTGAGGATTGATATGTCAATTCTTTAGGATTTTTGTTGCTCAACTATGGACGAACTCTGGGTCTTAACCCCCCATTGTTAAGAAGGACACGCACAAGTGTCAAACGACCCCAAAAATGGTTTTGTTGTTGGGATACGAGTAATAGTAGCAGTAGTTGTATTTTTCATAGGGGCCTATGGGACGATTTCCAAACCCCTTGGATAATGCAGAATGTCGCAATCTTGGAGGAAGATGAGAAGTAGAGTAGAGGCATAGGAGAAGGAGAGGAAGATGGAGGCTCCTCTAGTGGTGGGGTAAAATAATTAACAATATTAGTTGGTCTTGTGCAATTATAGGTAGGAAATTTCCTAGGTCACCTCATAAGGAATATCAGAAGATGAGGACTTACCCCTCCCTTTGAACCACCCCCCTTGTGCATTTGTAATCAAGAAGAAAGAAAAGTAGATAGCGAGGTGATTGGAATAGGAGAAAGAGTAGAAGGAAATAGAAGAGAAGATATGAGTGAAGAAGAAGATGAAGTCAACGCTACTTCACCAATAAGAGTATTGGTATTGAGAACCTCATCATCTAGTTGTCATATCAAAGGAGTTTGTTCGACATTGAAGATGGAATAAAAGGATAGTACCCTGAGATTGCATGTGTTCCACAGAACATGTAAAGATGATGTGGAACAAAAATGGTTCAAGTGTTAAGTAATATGGTTAATGAAGAAGATCACAAACAAAGCAACAAACATTGCACAGTTGGAAAATACGTTCAAGGATAGAGCCTTGACATGGTACATGAAGTACAAGGCCATTGTGCCAATGAGAAAGACAAGTTCCCTGTTAGAGATCAAGAGAGACCTACTAAATGAATTTAAAAATTCCAAGTTAGAGTCTCAGTGTATTACGGATGTCAAGAAGATTAAGTAGAAACAAGGAGATATTGTGTGGAATTATGATCAACGGTTCAAGATTTTGTTGGATACGCTGACATTATAGATCCAGGACATACAACACAAAAATTGGATTATCATGGGGTTAATCCACCATATTTGAGTCCCACTCACCCAGTAGAAGGTGACGAGTCAAGTAGAGGCAGTGGATATTGCGATGTGCTTGGAGCTACACTTGGAGGGGAAAATACATCGGTAGGATTGGCACAGGTGCACTCTAAGTTGGCCAAGTTGGTGATGTAATTATAAGACATGGTCAAGGAAAAAGTTCTGCATGAGTACGTATGGTGTAAAACATGTCTATTTGAAGAACATCACATGGATGAGTTCTCTATGCCTCGAAACTATGTGCTGACAGGCGCACTGAGGCCATTTCCAATCTGGCCCCAGGAGGAGGAGTGTGAGATCTATATATAGTGGGGCTATGTACCACCTTGTTTCCCAACTTTGGAGAAGTATCAGAAAACACATCATACTCCATTATGTGAATTATCTAATTCCATGGGACATGATGTCAACAACTTTCGATCACTCGAGATGATGCAAGGAAATACCCGTGATGCATTTTGGGTACAAAAAGAACAAAAGGGTTGTGATGATGTCGGCATGGAGAGAGACAAATACCAAAAAGGTCCCAGAGGAGGATATCAGCACAAACATAGATCAAGATATGGAGGAGGGGGATGTAGGCCCCTCTCTTGTTTCAATTGTGGAGAAATTGGCCATGTGTCAAGGTTTTGTACTAAACCGCACACTCTTTGTGGGTATTGTTAGAGTATTGAGCATGTCACCAAGGATTTTCCTGAATTACTAAAGAAGTGGGAAGAAAAGAAGACACATTGCGATATGCTGCATGTAGAGCCATGAAAAAATAAGAAGAAGGATGTATAAGTTGATGTTTGGGTGGTAACCTAAATAGGAGAAAACAAAGGAATATACTTCGAGCATGGTCAAATCTCGAGTCCCAGGTCGAAGGGGAAAATCAAAAGGGTCGCGCAAACCCCTCCTAAATTTTATGTTGCTCAAAAAAATTAGTTTTTGTGTGATGCACAAAGGGCCCTTGAAGATGCAAGAGAGTGAGAGGAGATGAAACACATGAACCAAACATCACTTAAGGAGGCTTTGATTCATGAAGAATTCCAATGTGCGAAAAAAGGGTTTCTAGAAGAGGATCACTCCCACGAAGAGTTACAATGCGTAACACAATGGTCGTTATAAGAATCTCGCGTGAAGAAATACAATGTGTGATGCAAAGGTCCATGGAGGAAGCATGGAGTGAGGAAGAATTGTCACACGCCAAGAAACAAGAAATTGAGGATCATTTCATTCAGGAATTGAAGTGCGTTGAGTTCAAAGAATCATTGTGTGACTTGGGCCATCAAACAAACACTGAAGATCAAGTAAGTAATTTCTTATGTTGTTGTTTGATATTGCAAAATGATCCTAATGTTGCGAGAAACTTGAAATATATGTTAGCTACCTGCATGGGGAAACAAGGGATTGAGAATACCATAACGTTCCCACTACCAGAAAGAGATCTGTGTTAGTTCAGTAAACATATCACATAGGAAGCGAGTTCAAGATGACAACGGAGCTTGGTGGGTATGACATGGATGGATTTATGTTGGATTTGGGGTTTGATGTGAACATTATTCCAAATAAATCATGGGATTTGATGGGTAAGTTTTGTTTGGTATTGATACATATGGATTTCGGTATCCTCCCATCTATTCCAACTAGCTCATTTTGGCATTTTTTCAGTTTGGATGTTTTTTCCTAGTTTTTGGGTCCCTGACTTTCGGGGCCATTTTGAGGCCCTAAAAATTGTTTTTAGGTCTCTCCATAATCAAATAGGAAACAAAGATGGATTTTTATGGCAACATGTTTATTCCTCAAATAGACCTTTCCAACGAGCTATCGTGCGCCTAAAATGGAGATCGCATGAAAAAGTTATGACCCCGAGAAGTTGATGTACTAACTTATGCCAACAGGGCCCACATGAATTTTGGCACTTCATCTCCTAGGGTTAGGTTTTTGGATGTCTAGGGTTTTTCAATTCTTGTTTATTGTAAAAATTCTTTGAGAGCCTCATTGTAACCATATTCTTGTGAATGAGCACAACTATCACATCTCTTCTTAGTGATAAGCTGCCACCATTCTAGCAAGCTTTTTTTTCGCTGCATTTTACAGTTTCAACACATTTTCTTATTGAATAGAAAACAATTTTACTTTATCTCTATTATTGTATCTATGTTATTATTTTGTTTCTGTGTTAATAATAATAATAATAATAATCTATATTCATTTCATTCTTCTCATAAAATCTGGATAAGTGGTATCAATGCGGTCTACTCCTTGTCGTTCTTAATGCATGTCCCCAACGAGGTCAGGGTACAAAGAATTGGGCCTCGATCTTTTTTCTCTTGAGGAAAAAATATCTTGGATGCCTAAGAGACTTCTCATGGCGGGAGAAAATAAATACAATGGGACAAGATATCCTTTCAAAATGTTGCTCGAGGAAGCCCTCATCCAACAAAGGAATGAAATGATGGATAGTTTTTCACAAATCCTTCAACGACTACAAACAAGCGACGTATCTTCCTCAAATGGAGGTGTCGCCCCTTTCAAGGTACAAATAAACTTTGATATTCCCATATTTGAAGGTAAGATAGATTCAGATGTTATATACTAATGGTTGAATCTGCTAGAAGGGTATTTTTTCATCCATAACTTTTCGAAGAGAGAAAATATTATGTTTGTGCTCCTCAAAGTCGTTCCTCATGTCAAAGATTGGTGGATGAATTTCTGTGAGAAAAAGGAAACAGAGGAACCCTCATTATCTAAAGTCATGGTCACCTGGAAGTCCTTCATGGACGCTATCAAGGAACAATACTACCCTGTCAGAAGTTATGACAACCTATATACAAAATGGAACACACTGCGGCAGGAAAGAGACAAAGCAGTGCCAGAGTTCACAAATATCTTCCATAACTTGCGCACCAAGTTGGGTATAAAAAATTATCAGTGACATCTGGTGCTCAAGTATCATGGTGGTGTGCATAGATACATCTAGGATGAAATGAATTTTTTGGACATCTCATCCTTGGGCGCGACCTATCGATATGTCATCAAAATCGAGCAAAATCTTAAACAAAAGATGTGGCAATTTGGGCCTGGGAACCTCTCACATCAGACGCAAGTAAAGGGAATCCCATACCCACATAACAAAGGATAGAGAAAATACAGAAAACCTCATGAAAACCAGTCTAGTCCACAAGAAAAGAAGGACATTGGAAAGACAAAGAAAGATACCGAGAAGTGGTGCAACTTCCAGAACAACCCTTGGCATAACACTACCGATTGTCGCTCCGAGAAATCACCAGTGGTTGAGGTGAAACCCTATGAATCATATGCTGGTTTCAATTCTAAATTATAACTATAAATTGGTGGATGGATCATTGACGTGAAACCCAGTGCCACCGTTGCTACCACCAAGGTCTAGCCCGATGAACCAGACGAACCAAAAGAAGGAAAACACCTATTTCATTCACATATGTGGGTAAAAGGAACACCATTGCAATTTATCATTGATAGAAGTAGTCAGAAGAACCTCATATCAGAATAGGTTGTCAAGCAGCTATCCTTGTCGAAAATGTCACACCCATAACCCTACACCATTGGATCTCTCCACCAAGGAAGCGATATTCATGTCAGGCAACAGTGCCTCCCATCGTATGACATCAATCCATTCAAAGATGAGGTATTGTGTGATGTTTCTCCTCTCGAAGTCTGTAATGTTCTTTTGGGCCAACCTTATTTATGGAAACATCATGTTGTATATGAGTCTAGGCCTCGTAGTTTTATTATTACTTTGAACAGGAAATTATACATGATACCTGAGGCAATCCCACCTAGTGTTATTCCCTTGATCTCTGCCAAGAAATCCAGGAAGTTCATATCTCAGACCGAGAATTTTTTCATCTTTATGATTCACTCTCAGAGTGAGTGAAATATTATAGCCACATCCAGGGCCTCCATAAATGACCTCTCCACACAGAAAAATCAAGTGTAAAAGGTCATGGAATAATACAAAGATATCTTCTCCTCACCTACTCGGGTACCTCTTCACTGTCAGGTCAAGCATCCCATCGATCTGACCCCTAGTGCACCATTTCCCAATGGGAAAATCTACCTCCTCTCTTCGTTAAAGAATGAGGAGATCAAGAAACAGATCAAAGAACTTATCCAAAAGGGGCACATCTGTCCCATCTCATCACCTTGTGGGAGCCCAATCATGCTGGTGCAAAAGAAATACAGGACCTAGTGACTCTCCATTGATTACCGAGACCTAAATAAAATCACAGTCAGGAATCGATACTCGATTCCTAGAATCAACAATCTCTTTGATCAACTCAATGGGAGCCAAATACTTCAGTAAGATTGATCTGAATTCTAGCTACTGCCTACCACCAAGTCCCCATAGAACAAATAGATGTATGGAAGACCGCCTTCAAGTCAAAAGAAGGTTTTTTTGAATGGTTGTTCATGTCCTTTGGTTTGACAAATTCTCCGTCAACTTTCATGAGGATGATGGACGATATCCTGTGACCTTTCACCAATAATTTTCTATTGGTTTATCTGGATGGCATCCTCATCTACAACAAGACTTGGGCAAAACACTTGTAACATATTCAGCATGTTTTGTGCACCCTACGACAGCACAAGCTATATGGAAAATTGGAAAAATTCTCCTTTGGCATGGACAAGGTCCAATACCTAGGCTACATCATGGATCAACATGATGTGAATGTGGATCTAGCCATTATTGAGGTCATCTGTGATTGGCCATCCCCAACCACACTCACTCAGATTCATAGATTCTTGGGCCTTGCCAATTTCTATCGCAGGTTCTTGCTGGGATTCTCCCATATTGCATGGGCCCTCAGCCAAGTAAACAGGGGTGGTGGTAAGGAAATATTTGTGTGGGGCATGTCCCAACAACAAGTATTCAATGATTTAAAGAAAATCTTGTGCTCAACCCCAGTACTTTCCTTACCAGACCTGCATCACCCCTTTGAGATCGAGAAAAACGCTTTGTACTATGTTGTGGGTGCAGTTCTCACTTAGCACGACCACCTCATGGCCTATCATAGTGAGACACTATCAGATGTTATCCATCAGTACCCTACTTACGACAAACAAATGTACTCCATTATGCAAGCCTATCGCCAGTGGAGACATTACATTCTTAGGAAGGAGACAATCATCTACACAGATCATAAGCCATTATAGTTCATACAGACACAAGGAAAATTGAAGAATGGATGCCATCAGAAGTGGTCCACATACTTGTAGTAGTTCCACCTCAACATCAAATATAAAATAGGAAGTACCAATCGATTCGTTTATTTCCTCAGCTAACCTCCAGTCACGACACTCACCACAATGCTATACTATTGAAGCCACGAGACCTCTGGATGGCCCAAACTATGTGAGACAGACCCTAACTTCTACACCACATACCAAATGTTGGGTGAAAACTCAATTGTCACTAATTTCCATATTCAGGACGATATGTTTTGTCGGCTGGTCCATCTCTTTGTTCCATCAAGCGAGCGAGGGAAGATGATTTGGGAATCCCACTACAGTTGGGTGGAAGGACACTTTGGTGTCGAAAAGACGATGGTAGTGATGAAGAAACATTTCTACTAACCAAAACTTTGACAAGATTCCATCAAGTATATCAGGTCCTACACTGCCTTCGTTATTGCCAAACCAACCACTAAGAAATGGGGCATGTACACCCCTCTACCTACTCTTGAAAGGCCATGGGAATCCATCTCAATGGAATACATGTCATTCCTTCCATCCACCAAGAGGGTAAATGATTGTTTCTTTGTGGTTGTTGATCAGTTTTCCAAGATGGTGATATTGGTCACCTGCAAGAAGAGCGTCACAAAAGAGGCCACTGCCAAGATCTTCTTTGAATGAGTCTGGTTACATTTTGGAATCCCAAAAACCATTATCTCAGATCAGGATAGTTGGTTCCTTAACACATTCTGGTCGAGCCTCTGGTCACTACTCGATACCAAGCTCACCAAATCCACTACCTTCCACCCCCAAAAAGATGGCTAAACTGAGGTTGTCAATCTGATGATCATGCATATCATGTGCATGTACAATTAAAATAACCCCCGCACATGGGATGAGATTATTCCCTATTTTCATCATACCTACATCATATCCCTACATATATCAACCAATCACAACCCCTTTTAGGTCAGGTTGGGATTCCAACCATTGGGTTCGATGGATGTTTCACTACCTCTAGGGGCCACCCCAACCGATTCATCACCTGCTCCAACTGAAGCTAACAAAGCCTCATGATTCATTGAGCGGATGCAAAACATATGCCAATAGGTTCAGGATATTTTACATAAATCCAATGCCAAGTACAATCAACGCCATGATCAACACAGGGTGCCACATAAGTTTTAGGTGGGAGAAAAAGCGTGGTTACACTTGCAGAAAGAACGCCTTACAGGGACCCATTGAAAGCTTCGACCACTCTGTTATGGATCTTACACCATCACCAAGGTTATGGGTGACAATTACTTTGAGCTCAACATTCCCCCTTTCCTTGGCTTGCACCCAGTGTTCAATGTGGATCTCCTTCAACCATACTTCCCACCATTATTGGACACCTCAGAGATAGCAGAATAGTTGAGACCAATAGATCTCAACATTGATTGCATGAAACAAGCATCTAGTGATCATATTATGGATACACAGGTCGATAGCACTCGCCAACAAAGGATCCATATTTATCGAGTTGTCAAAGCATGGCATCTTCTACACCAATGATATTGGCTCACCCGAGGTCAAATTCATTAGAAATTTCCTCATTTGATGGGGTCAATCATTGAAATGGATACCATTTATTTCTAATGGGTAGGATTGATCCATATTTATGATGGTGGCCTCCCACCTATTCCAACTGGCTCATTTTGGCAGTTTTCCAATTTGGTAATTTTTTCCTAGTTTTCAGGTCCATGACTTCCGGGGCCGTTTTGAGGCCCTAAACAATGTTTTTAGGGCTCACCATAGTCAAACTATCGTTGGAGTTAGATTCTAATGGAAACATGTCTATTCCTCAAATAGACCTTTCCAACGGGTTATTGTTTTCCTAAAATAGAGATCGTATGCAAAAGTTATGACCCCAGGAAGTTGATGTACTAACTTACCCCAATGGGACCCACATGACTTTTGGCACTTCATCTCCTAGAGTTAGGTTTTTGGATGTATAGGGTTTTGGAATTCCTGTTTATTGTAAAAATTCTTGGGGAGCCTCATTGTAACCATTTTCTTGTGAATGAGCACATTTGTCACATCTCTTCTCAGAGATAAGCCACAACCATTCTAGAAAGCTTGTTTTTCGTTGCATTTTACAGTTTCAACACATTTTCTTATGGAATATAAACCAGTTTTATTGTATCTCTGTTATTGTATCTTTGTTATTATTGTTTTTCTATGTTAAGAATAATACTAATGTGTATTCATTTCATTATTCTCATAAAATCTGGATCAGTCCTGGTTGCCCATCCAACTACGGTTGGAAAACCTGTACAAGACCTATCCTATAGCCTGTCGTCTGTAGCAGGTGGAGGAGAATATAGAGGGGTGAATATGAAGGATGAATTTTAAGTCATATATATTATGGATGAATTTTATCCCTACCCTTCACTACTTGGAATTGATTGGGCCTTCGATAACAATGAGGTGTTGAATTTAAAGAAGAGGTAGATGTCATTTGAGACAGACACCCAACATGTGGTCACACCTCTTGATCCTAATGAAGGAGACAGATACAATGAGACATTGGATGAGGATGTAGGAATATATGTTATTGAAAACATCTATAATATCATTGGGAATGGGGAATACTATATCAACCCCATTGTAGATGGAGAGTTAAGTTGGAGAAGCATGAGTTCATATGCCAATGATTCTGAGGATGTTATGGAAAGGTGGTAGAACAAGTTGTATGAGGTATCCACTCACAGATGTGTGAGGATAAATAAAGTAGTTTGTTGGATCATATCATAGTTATGTGATACCCCATGATTTGATGGAACAGGTCCACTAGAGGCATTCCTAGTGTAGATGGAAAAGGTTTTCCTAGTAGAAAGGAGGATTCAGGCCATGGATGTTATGGTTCAAGTAACACCTGTACGATGGTGGGTGATGCATCACATGAATATCTAGGAGTGGGAACAAGTGGCTAAGTTGATAAAACTATGTTTCCACACTATCCCCAACTTCGAATTGGCCAACTAGTACAAGGGAACTGAAGATACCCAAGAACACATTTCTTTTTGTGAATGATGTTGGACTTACAAGAATATTCATCGAACCCAATGGGTCCATCGGCTCATTCATACTATGGATATGGTTCCTAGGAAATGGTATATCTAGGAGGAGCTTAGAAGGAAAATGGTAGAGTGGAGCCATGTCAGTTCACAATTTTTCTTAACATTCTTCTTCATAGTAGAAGATCTGGTTGATAGAGAGGTGCTCCTCTGGATTAAGGAATTCATATTTCATTGCTATCCAAAGGAATCCACACCTAGGGTTGTATGCTCATATCACCATCCAATAGAAAAAATGAAATAGGTTATCCATTGTTGGAAGGTCAATGTTGATAACATTGATGATGATGACCCATAGGAAATATAGATCAAAGAATTGGAAGATGAGTGCTTGTTGAAAGGAAATTTGATGGAAATGGTTGCGCTAGACTATGATAATCCAATTAAGACCAAGAAACATAATATTGGCATAGGAAGCACACAAAATTTCCATCATTGGATATTATTGGGATAAGGAGACTATCACTCAAGTTGTTGACCTACTCAAGGAATATGATGACTTGTTTCCCCACAACTTCTCATAAATGAAGGGAATTGTAGGTTTGTTAGGAGCTATGAAAATTCATCTCAAGATGAATTCCAAACCATTCAAGAGAAGGCCATATCGATTAAATCCCAAATATAAGGAAAAAGTGCACAAAGAATTGGATCAAATGTTGGATGTTGGAATCATTGTCCCTGTGGAGGATTCCATTTGGATTAGTCCTATGGTTGTGCAACCTAAGAAAAATAGTGATATTCAAATATGTGTAGATCTGATCATTCTCAATGCAACCTGTGTCCACAACCCTTTCCCTACCCCTTTCACTGATGAGGTGCTGGAAAATTTTGGAGGACGAGAAGCTTACTCTTTTATAGATGGATTTTTTGGGTATTATCAAGTTCAGATCATGGAAAAAGATCAAGCCAAAACCACATTTGCGATGGAATGGGGATCATTTAAGTATATTGTGATGTCGTTTGGACTAAATAATGCCCCCACAACTTTTTATAGTATTGTGGTCGTGGCCTTTCAAGAATTCATCCACAAGTTTCTAGACATTTACTTGGACAATTGGAAAATGTTCATTTCATTGAAAGAACACATGAAATCCCTTCGGTTGATGTTGCATTAATGTCACCAACTCTATATTTCATTGAATTTGAAAAAATACAAATTTTGTACACCGTTTAGGACATTGTTTGGGTATGTAGTTTGCAAGGATGGATTGTTGATCAATCAAGCTAAGAACGATGCCATATCGGATATGGTGGCCCCCACTTAATTCCATGAGTTATGAAGGACATTGAGTCATACAAGATATTAACGGTGGTTCATTCAGAGTTACATGAATATTGCAGCCCATCTGGAAAGGTTACTACACAAAGATACCAAGTACATCATGACCCAAGAATGCTAGGAAGCCTTAGATACTCTAAAACAAAATCTAGTCACTACGTCAATTATAGTTTTCCTGACTGGTATAATATCTTTCATGTTCATGTAGATGCCTTTTCCATTACACTGGGATCAGTTCTTGTACATCTGAGTGAAGGTAATATTTGTCATCCGGTATATTTTTTCAGTTGCAAGCTATCTGACATAGAGAATAATTTTACTATAACAAAGCATGAGGCCCTCTCCATGGGATATTCCTTGCAGAAATTGCTCCATTACTTGTTGGGGACCCCTTTCAAATTATTTGCAAACCACGTTGTGCTCAAGTATTTGGTCAACAAGCTAGTTTTAGGAGGAATAATATGTCGTTGGTTATTTCTCTTTCAGGAGATTGAATTCGGGGTTGGGTTTAAGCTAGGAAAATATAATATCGTTCAAGATCATCTGTCACAACTTGAGACTCGAGAGGCTAGTTGGAGCCTAGATGAAGAAATCCCAGATGCAAATCTATTCTGATTCAAAGTAGTTCATGATCAGTTGGAAGAGATCGCTAAATTTCTTATGTGAGGATAGGCTCAACATCATCAACTGGTGATCCATAACACAAATTATCAATTGATTATAAATAAATTGTATAAGCTGGAAGTGGATGGAATCCTATGGAAGTGTGCATTAGAGCATGAATGAGATTCAATTTTGTATGAAGCACATGAGGGTATTTTTGAAAATCATAATGTAGGTAAGGCCACAACATCAAAATTTCTATGCATGTGGCTTTGATGGCCCTTAGTCTTTGAAGATGCCATGGAATATTGTAAACATTGTGATGTATGTCAATAGACTGGAAAGCCTTGTCAAAGAGATGAAATTTCATTGGTTCCATTCACAGCCTTGGAACCTTTTTAAAAGTGGGCCATTGATTTTTTGGTCCCAATATCTCCCCCCTTGTTTCGAACAAGTGTGTGTTATATTATTACAACCACAAAATATCTATTGAGACAGGAAGAATCCACACCAGTAAAATATTGTATAGTAGAAACAATGACGTGATTCATTTTTGAGGATGTGATTATCTGATTCAGATATCCAAAGGTGTTAATGAGTGACCAGTGATGCAGGAGAATCATCAACAAGCACATGTGGAGAGACAACTCAGTGATGTAGTGCACCTTTGAATCAATTCATAATCTTAACCGCTGGCGTTTCCTAGAAATCTTTTTGAAATGATCAAAAACTAAAGAAGATCAAACGCTTGGGAGTCAAGTGATCACGAGTGATCGGGGAGTTTCACTCCTAGTCTTGAATGTAACGAAAATTAACATATATTTTTTTCTTGAGTAGACAAGTAGTTGGGGGGGAACCCTAGGAACCCTCTGATATAAATAGATGTTTTGTAGGCCCGAATGGGGTTGCTGCAAGTTAGTAGGAGTTGTTGTAATGTAGTTGTTGTTGATTTTTGTTGTTGTTTTATCATAGATGTATCCATTTATTTTTGAATATATATAAGAGAGGAAAATTGATCCAATGCATGGTTTTTCTACAGTTTACAATTCCTCGTTATTGTTGTTTTCATAAATGAATGAGTTATGTTATTGAGTATATGAAACTGTGATATGTTTATATAAGTTTCAATTGTTCTCTTCATTGATTTCCTGCAAGGTGTGCATACATTCTACAAGGAGTGAGTTTACAGAGTCTGTTTCGACTCAGAAAGCTCAGAAGAGATAGCATGAAACTTTCCCTCTGTAAGAAGTGAAAAGTGATTGTTGCAAGGTGTGCACAGTCGTCTGCAAGAACTTGAATCCTGCATGAGAATATAGCGTAGGAGTGAGTGAGTTTGTTTTGACTCATAAGCTCAGAAGAGATAGTGTAAAGATCTATTTTAAAGGAGTGAAAAGGGAATTCTGCAAGGTGTGCCCAGTCGCTCGCAAGAAGTTAAATCTTGCATAAGAACCTATTACAAGAAATGAAAAGATTCAAGAATTGACTAAATGTCAATAACAAGACTACAAAGTGCAAGGAGTGTGTAAAGAGATTTCTTTTGAAGAAATCACTAAGTCCAGATTTTGTTAGAGATTCTGAGTTCACAAGGAGTGCGTCGAAATCAAGCTCAGGAGAGACAATGATCATGATTCAATAGAGAGGAGGGAATCTGTTGAAATTTTCAAAGTGACAACTAAGATCCGTTCATAGGAAGTGAGATCATTCCAGGTCGTCATATCTGGGAAAAGTTACTCGGTTGTTAATCGCAGGTTCTTTCGAGACTTCGCGCATTGGAGGATCCAAAGTATCAAGGATACAAAACTCCTAAAACTAGAATTCTAAAGTAAATCTGGACTGTCAGATCTAGAGGGATGTGTGGCGATGGATTGTGAACTTCGGATAAAATCACTTGGGTTTCAATCAAGAATTGAAGCTCCCAAAACCCAAAGTCTAAAGTAAACTGGACCGTCAGATCTAGAAGGACATGTGGCAATAGATCACGAACTTCAGATAAAATCTTGTGTTAGACAACTGAGAGGGGGGGGGCGAATCTGTTGTTACTGTGCTTAAACAATTATGCTTCTTTTAAACTCTTTGCAGAAACACTAAAGGACAATCACAATAGTGCAGGGAAGTAAGCAATAGCATACTCAGCATCAGTCACACACATGTAATACACAGAGACAGATATTTCCTGAGGAAACCCATAAAGGGTAAAAACCTCTTTTTCTTTATATGATAAGTAATAGTTACATTCTTTACATT
>JZKD02S2227319.1:315491-327457 GCA_000966675.3 Picea glauca
CTGGCAGAGATCTCAAAATTTTATGAACTAAAGAGGGTTCCTCAATTTCTTCACCAAGTGCTTTCATTGCATTTACTAGTTCTTCAACTCTCAGAAAATACTTCCCAATGGTTTCGTCTTCTTTCATCTGTAGCTTTTCAAACTGTACCTTATAGGTTTGAAGCTTGGCATCTTTCACCTTCTCATTATCTTCATAATTGTTAATGAGTTTGTCCCACATTTCCTTAGCAGTTTGAAGATGCATCACCTTCACAAACTCAGCTTCTGCAAGTCCATTCAAGATAGCATTCATTCCCTTAGTATTAAAGCTAAATTATAACTTATCATATTTGGAAGCTAGCACAACAGGCTTTATGTATCCAGTATCTACTACATCCCAGACATCAGCTCCTAAGGCCATTAGGTATGTTCTCATCCTAACCTTCCAGAAGGAAAAATTCGTTCCATCAAATAGAGGAGGCCTAGTGACTGAAGTCCCTTCATGGCTTGTCATGTTTAAGCTCTAGGATCTACCCTTATATAAAAGGGGCTATCTCTGATACCAATTGTTAGACAACTGAGAGTGGGGGGGTGAATCAGTTGTTACTATGCTTAAACAATTATGCTTCTTTTAAATTTTTTATAGAAACACTGAAGGACAATCACAATAGTGCAGGGAAGTAAGCAATAGCATACTCAGCATCAGTCACACAAATGTAATACACAGAGACAGATATTTCCTGAGGAAACCCATAAAGGCTAAAAACCTCTTTTTCTTTATATGATAAGTAATAGTTACATTCTTTACATTATCATACATATGAGAACCAACTCATAATGAGGCTACAACCTCTTTTTTGGAAGCTGCTACTTGTTGAGAGCACCAACTCTCTGTTTTCTCTAGCACCCACTAGAAGGAAGCACCAACTCCTTGGTTTCTCTAGCACTAACTAGAAGGAAGCACCAACTCCCTAGTTTCTCTAGCACCAACTAGAAGGAAGCACCAACTACCTAAGTGTGTCCAACACCAACTGGATGGAAGCACCAACTTCCAATCATATAGGCACCAACCTGTATAACAGAGAACAAGAGTTCTCCCTTGCACCACCCTGCCACCCTGGTTTCTCTGGCTGCAACCAGATGGAAGCTATAAATCCCTGTGTTAAAGCACCCACTTGAACCTATGAGGACAACAGTCCTCCCTAGCACCTCCCTTCCACCCTGAAATATAAATATTTGCTACTGAAACTTATTACAGTGATATGATGTTCAACAATGGCTTACCAGACTCATCATTGTTCTGCTGCATTTTGTTGCTCTGTCTGTCTCACTGCCTTCCTGCACACATGACTTGTGTTATCTGTTCTTCTACTTTTTATGCTTTGTGCGCCATGTCCATTCACTGCACAGATCCTCTTTTATTCCATTCAGCTGCTGCACTCTCCTCCTTCTTCTCTCCTCCTTCTTCACACATGAATCACCTTCAACAACAACAACCACAACAAACTCCAACAGCAACAACAACTGCTTCACTTATTTGTACCGTGTATATATAGCTTCTATGCATATTGTGCATGCAATATTCTCCATTCCTCTGCATGCTCATACCACGCCAATCTCCTCCACCTCTCGAGTGTTCTGCCTGATCATCATCGTGAATCTTCAGCTTCTCTGGTGGTTCACCCCATATGTCTATGATCGCTAGGTGTTATGTCGAGATTCCTTTTTCTCTCTAGCAGTTGAGACTATTCATCTTCTCTGTGAAGGTCGAGCTCACCCTCTCTGTTTCAGCTATAGCCTTCAACGCTCATCCATCTTTAAATCCCTTCTAAGAATAGTCTTCCTTCATTAGATGAAGCTTGGAAAACCTTCATCTCCTCTGGCGATTACACAGAGGTCTCTTCGAATTCTATGGTAGATAACATCAATGGTTTCTGGCAGTTTCACTATGTCGTGCATCAGTAGCCCTCCGATCTCCTTCAGTTTCATTCATATCCAGAACAACCAACCACACATAGTTTGTCTTATTTTCTTTTATACAAACCTCCACGGCAGTTCCACTTCGCATTTCCTTAGGTAAAAGAAAGATAATTTTCCTAGCAACTGAGACACCAACTGATTCACAATCATGAATCTGTTTCACTAACAGATTCGTAACTGAGAGGTTAACTGTGAGAAAGAACAGTAACCTTCCGATCATATTCCAATTTATCTGCGCCATTGGATGAACTTTATTGACATTGCCTTTAAATTGGGTTTCGACATTTCGACAATCCTGTGTTGAGTATCTCCACACTTCATTTCACGATCTCTGATATTCCGATGCAGAACTTTTCTACACTAGCTCCTTCCCCAATATGACTAAGGTCATAACCAAGTGCTTTTCCTGAATTCATGTTTCGTGAATCTGGAGATGAGGCATCTCAACTTTCCAAGTTGCAATCTCTGAAACCCTTAAATGGAGCTTATCTAGACTGACTCCTTCTGTTCTCGTGACCAAGGGTTGTGACTACAACCTTATGCATAAGGCACTTTTGCGATCTCGCATCTCATTGTTCCTTAGGTGGAGGTTCTTGTCACTCCAAGTCGTGATAGGGGAAACTTCAAAAGGGAGCTTTATGGTGCTCTGATCTTTCACCACGCATCCTCTTGATCCAACGGTCCACGATTAAGTCACGATTTTTCATATCGCAAAATCAGGATTCCTGTGGTGAATGTTCTTTGACAACTTCAACACTCGATCCTTGAAACCCCAAAAGGGACTTGGATCAACAGTCCAGATTCTATATTGATTCAACAGCTGTGATTTAAGTCGCGATTTTTCATATCGCGAAATCGGGATTCCTGTTGCATTGTTTCTTTGACATCTCCAACACATGATCCTCGAAACTTTGACATGATGTAAGTCTGTTGACGTCACATGTGTTAAATAACTGTCACGTGTGACCCTGATTTGTGACTTACATGTGCTTGGCATGTTGAATCAGTCTAACACTTGTCATTACTTGGTTGTGCCACGTGTTCCTAGCTGACGTGGTTTGCTAACGTGAGTTGGATCGACGGTCCAGATGTGATCTTGGTTTGACGGCTCAGAATACGTCGTGATTTTTCATACCGCGAAATCAGGATTTTTGTGGATGATATTACTTGTCATCTCCAACTCTCGATCCCCGAAACTCCGATAGGGAGTCGAATCAACGGTCCACATAACCCCCTGAGATGGACGGTCCTCCTGCTTTCGGGATTTGTGAGCCCTCTACTCCTTGCACTTTAAAGATCTTGCAGTTTTTCCTCGATCCAATGGTGGTTGGACCCTGTGCTCATATCTAATGCCTAAGATATATCCTCCTCTTCAATGCGCTCTTCTTGTCTATATTTAGATCTGACAGCCCTCATGCTGTTGGGAATTTTGGATGGGATCCAATGATCATAAATGATTCACAAAATTTACGGGACTTCATCATTCCTGACCAACAGTTTATATCAATCCTTGATTTGACGACTAAGGATTGTTGCATTTAGACAATTGTTGCGTTGCTGGTCTTCCTGACTATCACTGCACTGCTGATCATCGCTGTTGTACTCAACCCACCATCGTTGTTTTACTTTGCATCAATGAAAATCATACGCTATGTGTAAAACATACCAAACATCCTCTGCACTATCTCTTATAACATTATCGAGTTTTCTCTGCAGCGTCTTCCCAAAATACTTCTGGTGCCCATCTGTTACATTCTTCCTGTACTCATGCCATCTTCTTTGCTATACTTGCCATCAATGACAAGCATATGCTACCCGTGAAACCTTTCCAACATCTTGTGGATTTTAGTTGATATTTGAGATTCCTGAAACCCAAAGTCCGAAGAGAATTTGGACCATCATATCCCAAGGGATGCGTGGTAAAAATCCATGAACTTCAAGAGAAAGAAAAAGTTGAGAGTTGAGATTTATGAAGCTTGAAGACCCGAAAGAATCGCAGTCGTCGATCTATGGGAGAAACTCGTAAGTGGATCGCGAGCTTCGGATAAAATCAATTGGAGAAAGGTAAAGTTTGAGATTTGATATTTACGAAGTCTGAAATCCTGAAATATTTAGAGTTGTCGATTTGAGGACACATGGCAGGAGATTTGTCATTGTGGAGAAAGGGAGATTTGAGAGTTGAAAACTCCGAAACACAAATCGTGAAGTAAATGATGAGCATTGATTTGAAATAAGAACATATGAAACGTTGATCAAGAGGTCCCACTTGATATCATAAGTTCAACGGTCAAGCTACATTGTGGGGACAGAAAGTGCTCAAAATTTAAACATCTGAGAGCAGGCCGCAATTGAAACCACAGTATTGGAAAAGGGAGACGTGGAAGCTGGAGTTGAATTGAGTAGAGAAAAGTGGTGTGGACTCTTTTGTTTATATTTCTTCTTATTTGAATATATTGCATATTTGAGGATCAAAGGCTACCAATGATTTATGGATCCCTAAGCAGCAGAGGATCTACTGTATTGTGCTCATCAGTCATTGTTTATATTCATCATTGTTTATATTCAAGTATTTGTTGATTCATTAAATCGAGAGGATCTTTGTCCGGTGAAAATTCTATCTTATTTTTTCCTTCTTCATTATTCCACCTATCAACATATAATCTTGTTTTCCGTTAAGCAACTTTAGTGCCTTCAATGAGTAGAATGTTTGTGACTCCATTGCCCATTGGTGTAGCCTATTGATATGCAGTTTTCTTCCCTCTCCCGTTATTTCTCCATATTTCTGATCCACCTATTCAAAACCAAAATTATCTTTTACATTCTGATGGGTGTTGAGCTTACACTTTAGCATTCAAAGTGTGACTTTCAATACAAACATTTTTGGCACCATTGTCGTGGATAGATTTGAGTAGATTGAAAAGATACCTGGGAAGAACGACACTGCATAGCTCCAACTTTAGATGGTGATTGAAGTTGGACACCTTCAAGACTGCACATTCACCATGGTGACTCCATTGTTCAGAATCTATTGGTGACTCCACTAGAATGAGATAAATTAAATGGCTATGAAGGCTATCCTGGCCAATAGGTTTTCCCCACTCAATTTCTCAGCCATAGATGGTTATCCACATCCTATGCCTCAAATTGATGAATGGAAAGATCTGTTGCCTATTTTATGAAGGTGAGAATGACAACCCCATTGAGCATGTTCATCAATTTCATGCTTTGATGCAACAACTTGACATCCATCATGAATATATATTGATGAAAATGTTCATGTATTCATTAGAAGGCTATGTGAGGAAATGGTATAGAACACTCTCGGCTTCCAGTATTTCCTCTTTGAAGGACTTTCATGATGTTTTTTATTCTCATTGAAAGATAATTTATCCAACTAAAAGAATTTTTGAGAATTGTTGTGAGGGGTATGCATCATATATTCAGGATTCAACAAGTGATTCCTCTAGCAGTGATGATGAAGAGGATGATTGTAGAGAGAGGGACTTAGATGATGAGTTGCATAATTATTTTCCTAAATTTGAAGAACAAATGCATCGTTCATGTCAAAATATAGGTCCCCAAAAGAAAGATCAATATGGACAATCCATCATTTCCTTTTCCCCTCCTTTTCTCGATTCTTTAAATCAAGAGGTCATATTAGGTTTAGAATTATCATGAGGATAGTGTTGCAGCTTGTCATGACCGAATTCATATTTTACCAGTTGTTGATGTAATCCCTCCCATTGTTAATGAACCAGTGTGCCATGATTTGTCAAGTTTTGATGACTATGAGGAAGTTTTCCCTAAACAACTAGTTGTACCAGCTATTGTACTAATCCCCTCATGGTCATTGATTCACCTTTGTATGATGATTATGAATATTATTTCCACTAACAGTCTATTGAAGAAATTATATCAGAGAAGTACCCTTCCCATCAAAGCAACAATAGCTTGTTTCAACACTCATGTCATATTTTTGTTGCTGAAAAAGAAGAAAAAGATGATAATCCAAGTTTAGAAGGTGACAAACTGAGAAATTGGGACCATAAGCCAAGATATGATGAATATCCCTCACAATCAGAAGATAAGACAGAAAAAACAGTTTCCTAAGAACTTCTAATTGTGATGAACTGCCCTATCAACCCCCTATTCCTCTTGAAGACACAAGATCAGTTTCATTAAGAAGAAAAGATCAAATTCCATGTGAGTAGATGAAAGAGGTTGGAATTAAATAAATACAAGCATCAATAAGACTTTTTCCTAATACACCTCATGACCAGGAGTGGACCAAGGCCATATGCATTGAGAATGAATCGAAAAATCAGCAAGCAATGCAACAACCAAGCACTGTGGAGGAAGGACCTAAAGCAATACTTTTAATTTTTACACAAACTAATGTCGTAGGGGAAAGAATTGATGATGTTTTTCAGTATCCATTTGCATCCCGTCTGCAAGTAGAAAGTGAGCCTAGGCTCACTGATTTCTTAAATGGAAAGTGTATTGCCAAATATTTTTTTGACATGCCTTCAAGTAGGAATTATCTCTAGTGCTTAAGGAAGCACATTTAAAATATTCAAACAATTGAAAAAATGATGAAATGGCTTCATTGGTTGTTTCATTTAACTTGAATGCTTCATTTTCCCAATAATTAGAGTAAGTGTGTGCAATAATCTTTCTAGACAAGCATAGTTTTCATCATTTTTGTCAGATTCAGTTTTCATTTGCATTTAGTTTCAGTTGAAGGTCACACATCAAAGAATATTGCAGAGCTTAAAGGTTGGGAGCATCCCTAGGATAAGGAATTGAAACTAAAAGAGTTCTTAGAGCCTCACATGGAGGACTCTATTCCCCATGGAGCCTATGTTAGCACAATAATTTGCAGCTGGAAGAGGCGTGCCTCTCCATAAGCAACTAAATAACCTCTGCATGCATATACAGGCTTCTAGCCTATCAACTCAAGGTTCTTTGTTAGTATCATCATATAGAAGAGCACAAACATTCCAGAGTGCCATGGCACTGTGGAATTGTCTATATAGCATGGTCTACCATTTTACTACCTAAAATGCTAACAAATCTGTTAGGTGGTGTAATGACAACAATATGAATTCCATAGGTTGTTACCAAATCCGTTTTCATGTCTGATGCTATAAAATCTGTCAGCATTGAAGTGATGTAGCTTTGAATTATGATGGTGCTACCAAATTGTACACAAACACATAGGTGGACGCTACCAAAATTTTGACAGAGACCAAATTGTGCAGAGTTATTTTGCAAGGATGCTTCTGCCAGTTTTGAGTGACTAACTTAAAACTTGGATTATGAACAAATGAGAAGGTATTTTTGAAAACTGGAGGAGACTTTTGTTCATAAAATACCAACTAACAAAAACTCTCTCAGGTTTTCAAAATGTGTTATGGTTTGAGAGATATTAGACCTAGAAGTGGTGCTACCGAATGTGCATAATTGTTTTATAGTGGCGCTACGGAATTTCCTGTAGCGGTCACAATTTTGATATTCTCCTTGTTGGGAGGTTGCCACCTGTCAAGGAGGATTTGAATGGCTTCTCAAGGATCAGTTAGATGTCAAGGGACATCTACACCTAATTTTTAGCTCCATCAAATTCCTCATGCAATGAGGTGGAAACAATTTATTAATGACTTCCAAGAAATTCCTGAAAATTAACAGTTTGTTGGATTTTTGTCTCTTTGATTGTTGCCACCTATCTCCAAGGCTTAGAATCCAATGGAAGATATGGGATTCGACCTCCTAAGTTTATTTGGATGTTATTTTCTATTTAAGGAAGGAGATATATCTTGGAAAAGGGGGGATTCATGAGCCAAGAGAGGCTAGAGAGTGTAGGAGCAGGCAGTTTTCCTGTGTGTGTTCATTTCTAAGCCTCTGGGAATTTTATGATTGTAAGAATTACTGATATTGGAGACTCATGAGAGATGTGATTTCAGATTGTAACTCTTTGGTTTATATTTCTTATTATTTGAATATATTGCAGATTTGAGGATCAAAGGATGTTAATGATTTATGGATCCCTAAGAAGCAGAGGATATACTATATTTTGCCCATCAGTCATTGTTTATATTCAAGTATTTCTTGATTCATTAAATTGAGAGGATCTTTGTCTAGTGAACATTCTATCTTATGTTTTCCTTCTTCATTCTTCCACCTATCAACATATAATCATGTTTTTTTGTGGAGTAGATTTAGTGCCTTTGATGAGTAGAATGATTGTGACTCCACTACCCATTGGTGTAGCCTATTTATCTGCAGTTTGCTTCCCTCTCCCTTTCTTTCTCCATCTTGCTGATCCACATATTCAAAACCAAAATTACCTTTTACATTCTGATGGGTGTTGAGCTTAAAATTTAGTAGTCAAAGTGTGACTTTCAGTGCTAATACAATGTATGAAGGAAACTTGGATGTTGAAGAATTGTTGGATTGGATAATATCCATGGAAAAATATTTTGACTATGAAGATGTCGATGAGGAGAAAATGGTGAGACATGTTGTCACTAGACTGAAAGGGCATGCAACACTATAGTGGGATGAACTGCAGACTAAGAGGAGAAGCAAAGGTAAACAAAAGATAAAGAATTGGGATAGAATGGTAGCCAAACTGAAGGCTAAATTCATGCCCAAAGATTATCAAATAAATTTGTTCAGGAAGTTGTAGAACTTGAGATAGAAAGTTATGAGAGTAAAAGAGTACATGGAGGAGTTCTACAAGCAAAATATAAGGATTGGACAGCGAGAGAAAGATGAGGAAAAAGTTGTCAGTTATATAAATGGCCCGAGGTATGAAATCTAGGATGAGATCATCATGATGTCAGTGAGGATAGTAGAGGATGCTTATCATATTTCTCTAAAGGAGGAAGATAAGTTGGCTAGGAAATAGATTCAATGAAACAGAGGAACAAGCCCAAGCAACGGCAAGGGAGTTTCCCATGATAA
This sequence comes from Picea glauca, assembly GCA_000966675.3. Classification (NCBI taxonomy): domain Eukaryota; kingdom Viridiplantae; phylum Streptophyta; class Pinopsida; order Pinales; family Pinaceae; genus Picea; species Picea glauca. The sequence continues at coordinate 324,414 of JZKD02S2227319.1, forward strand.
GGCACATAAATCCAAAGATGGGATTGAGAGACCACATAGTCACCTAGAAAGAGGAGGAATTTCCCGAGGAAGACAAGGTGGTGGAAGAAGTTCTTTTGGAGGAAGAGGAAGAAGCAGAGCAGGAGAAGTAAGGTGTTATGCCTGTGGAAATACAGGACAGAAGTATTGGGAATGTCCTGGGAAGAAGAAAAAAGGAGGAGGTGAAACTCATATTTCTGAAGCACAGAAAAGGAATGTTAAAGTAGAGGGTGGAGAGGATGGAAGATCCCTGATGTTGAGGAAGGTTCTCTTAAAATCAAAATGAAAAATTGAAAATATAGAGCAGAGGAACAGTTTATGTTACACATCAAAATTACTCACTTTGATAGTGTCGCAAGTGTCGTCATTACAAGTGTCACAAGTCTCGCATTTTTCTCACAAGGTTGCAAGTGTCGCATGTTGCTCACAAGTGTCGTAGGTGTCAAAGAAAGCATATTGCCATGATGCCTATGTCGTGCCTATAACGACATGAGAAAGACACTTGAAACATCTCAAAAATCTGATTTGGAAGAGGATAAATGAATCAACAGGCTTGCAAACCTTTTGCCATCTGAAAGCACCTCAAAAACTAAGTTTTGGAGAGGAGCGCTCCCCCTTACACTATCTCAGAGCGCGGGCGCTCTCCCTTACACTATCAGGGAGCATTATAATGCTCCCCTGGCCCTTTTGAGGGAGCGCTATAGATTTTAAGGGCGCTGGCCCCCCCTAAAGCCTACTAGGGAGCGCTACAATGATCTGATGGCCCTTTTGAGGGAGCGCTACCTATTCTGGGAAGTTGTTAAGCTGTTGAGACGAATGGGGGAAGCATCTTTTCATTCTTGGAAGGCAGTTGGATTCGAATCCCTAGTCCAACCATGATCCTAGGGAAGATCCTCAACTGAAGGAGGCAAATCCTCAACTTCCCCAAGGATATATCAAGTGGTTAGAGCCTCTCCAAGGCTATATAAGCAAGCTTTCTAATGGTGAAAAGAAGACTGCAAAATGGAGAATGACACCAAACTTATGATCTCATAAGTGGTGCGGGGAGGAAGAATTGAATACATGAAACTTATGTTCTTGGAGGAAACTTACAGTCAGCCAAAGGAGAGTGATCAGTGAAGCTGTTGTTATCCATATTGTGGGACTTTCAGGCAAGGGTTAGACAAAGGGGACTTGACGAAGCTGTCGCATTCGCATCTACGATTGTAAGTACTGTTGTCGTTATTCTCATCAATATGACACGCTTGGCCTGTTTCTTTCTAGTTTGTGTCTAAGGTCACATGAACTTATCACTAGTTGATAGATCTATTTTCAATCTAATATCAGTAGAGTAGGAAGCAGTCGTATCTTGTTTTGTCCATAGGGTCCAGCGAAGAGAAAAGGATCGGAGCGCAACTTGGAGCATGCAGGGACAAACGTCAATAAAAGGTACTTATGTCATCCTTCCTTATCATGTGTTAGTTTAGATAGATTTGAAATCAATTCAGTGTCCATGATAAGCATTTTTCTGTCTAGGGTTAAGGTCAAGATCTAGAGGGGATCTACCCGTCCGCAGGGGGATTTTCCTACAACAGAAACTGGCGACTCTACTGGGGAGATAGCCTCGAATCGAAACCTCTTGTTTGGATTTTTCTCCTCATTGACCTTGTTCTATCCCTTGATTGTTTCAGACCTGGTTCACCCCTCTTTGATTATTTTCATGAGCTAATTGGCTCCTTCTTTCATCACACTCAGCATACTTGTTGAGTTTGAATTTCAATTTTTGGAATTTTTTGACATTTCGGGGGTTTTTAGACCCTGGCACCCCTATCCTAGTGTTAACAGAGCGTCAGCGCTCCCCCATACCTGTTCACAGAGCGCTATAACACTCCTTGCCTTTGGCAACAGAGCGCTAGCCTCTTTTTGGCCAAAAACCCTCCAGAACTGCCTTTTTTAGGGTTTTCCTCTGTGTCTCTTTTGCTAAGTGATCTAGTGAGTCAATTTTTCTTCCCTTTCATCCTTGACATCTGTCTCTTTGAAGCATAAACACCTTGTTAGTTGGATCTTGCAGCCTTCTTCACTTTTTCATTGAGTTCTTCCTATTGAGTGAATTTCGAAACCTATGCATTGTTTTTATCTCCTCATCAGCTAAGTAAAAACCCTGGTGAAGGTCATCAAAGGCCTACAGACCTCTTTGTCTTGATTTTGGTCAAGGTTATTATTCTTCAACTTTTGCTTTTAGGTGTGAAGTTTGTTCTTCTTTTCTTTGATTGCTTCTTTTCTTTCGCTTTTTTGTTTTGATTGCTACGAAGGGTGTATTGTTTGCGTGACTTTTTCTTGTGCTAGTTTGGTTTTCATTCATACCAAGGAGATAATTAGAAAGACAAGCATTGTGTTGTATCGATCATCACTCATACACAAACAATAAAAGATATCTTCATGATTGATTGTGCATATTAGAAGGCATTTAATTTTTTTTGCATTACATCAGGATTTGATTGAGAAAAAGAATCGTTTGAGGGCATTCCATAGTTGTGCTTCTTAGTGAAAGAACTCTCTCTCTCCCTTAGCTAGATGTTCATCGAAAGGAAATGACTGCTTATCATATTTGATGCATTTTTGGGACTGAGTCATAATTCCATTCGTTTCACTTTCATGCACCCCTTTGCGTAAAGAACAGCCATAAAATCAACGCTAATTAAAATTTATCTAGAAATTTTTCTTTCCTAGGATCCTCCACCAATAGTAGATTAGGCCTAGAACTTTGGAATAGGGCTGTGAGCATAACTCTCCAAAGTTTCTAAAACAAGCAGTAGCATCCTGAGTTAGGGAGAGTAAATCTAGTTATCGTATAACTCTGCCTGGGATCCCCCTCTCACACAGGGGTTACACACGAGGTCTCATTCGGGTGAGCTACGAGGACTAACCCTCTATGGTTTAACTAATTGTGGTGGTCGGATCGTATTATGGGGGTCACTTTGAGGTAAATCCACAATTACTGCGTGGAAGCCTTTTAGTTGATTTCGGGCTTGATACCCTGCCTGTAC
>JZKD02S2227319.1:346360-363767 GCA_000966675.3 Picea glauca
TATAAAGATGATGAATACATTTTATAAAGTAACTATCAATGCATTAATATATAATACCTTAAAATATAATGTAATGTATAACTGTGACATACTAATTAATAAATACATTATTAATATATTGTAATAATCAATTTATACATTACTATATTACACATTAAAAGTTAGTTAGAGTATAAATAAATAAAAACATTAGTAAATTGACATTGAAGTTAAAAAAAAATTATTGCATTAAAAAAACATTAAACTACTAAATTATTATATTAATGAAGAAATACATTAACAATAATAATACATTATTACATTAATCATTAAAGAATTAGTTAAAAAATAAATACATATTATTAATTTAATAGATTAATAAAGCATCCATACATTAAAAATAATATTAATAAATACACTAATAAAGCATTCATATATTAAACTTTCCAAAAATAGAATAAAAAAATTAAAATACAACCACTTTATAAAAATGGTTGATATAGGCAAATGGGTACCATTTTTCACCTTTATAAAGTGTTTGTTGTTGGTTCACCCGCCAACATGCCTTGGGGATGACCATTAATGTGTTAATTAATTATTAATTTACACTAATATATCATTATAACTTATTAATGTAATACATTAATATCTTATATTAATTTATTAATGTATAAATTAAAGTATTAATTTACATTTGTGTAATGTAACATATTAATTGATTGATAATGTATTAATTGATTGTTACATTGATAATGTAATATATTAATTAATAAATAAATGAAATCATTATTAAATATATTAATTAATTAATACATTATTAATTTATATATTGCAAAAGTATAATACACTAATAAAGACAAAATTAATAACAAATTAATAAAGTACTAATACATTAAACTTAATGTATTTAATATTGCATTATTAAAATAAAGTAGTAATACATTTTTTTTTTAAATAAAAGAAGAACCTTATATTATATCATGAGTGTACATTTGTGTTTTGTTTGGCAGCCACTTGTTCTGCAACACAAGGCAAACCAAAGCAAGTGGCTCCAAGCGATGATATGTCTATCATGGCTGAAATATAGTTTACAAAATTGTGCAAAAAGATGAAAGTTTCAACAGGAACTTTGTTCCAACTAGCTAGCCTAGGGTTGGCTTCATTCGGAGCCGCCATTACTAAGATAGTTACACAACTGTAAAAAAGAGTGAAAATATAATCACTATTCATGCTAAAAACTGTAATTGACAAAAACCAGAGTCAAGGGTGGACCACGTCAAGCCATTGGAAAACCTGAATGTCTATGAGAGGTGTAGACTAGGACAAACTTATGCTTGCAAGTGGGGCAGCATGCTTGCATTGGGGCATCTGAGAATGCCTCAAAAAATAGATCCAGTCATTGGTTGATTGTCCTTTGGCCATGCACCTGCTCGTCTTTCCATTGTCAGATGTTAAAGAGGAGCTCAAGATGTTTTTTATCTAGATGATAGGTGTAGTGTGAGCCCTCCTCTTTGTTGTCTGTTCCTGTGTCTTCCACTGTAATTGGGTTCTCCCCTACTTTTTGTCAATTTTCAGCTTGGAGGGATTTCCTCCTCCACAATGCATCCTCCGTCCCCCCAGTAAGGTTGGTGGTCGGGGGAAAAAATACTGGGGAGGCATGCCTCAGAGGGTGGCCCTATCTTGTTCACCAAGCTCGGGCCTGATTGCGTGATGTCGACACCCCCTACTTCACAACCTGTAGGTCGGAAGGTCCACGTCAACATAGGACATTTCCTTTACCATAGCCCGAAGAACTCCAATGGTTCTTTTATTTCCCTATCGGGAATCTGCACCCACAACAATCCTCGTGGGATCCCCTATTTGCACTTAGGAGATAGGAATTCACGACTTCGCGAATCCAATGGTCGAGCATAGGTCTCTTGAATCCCCGATACCCGACAACAGTCAACGCTGACCCTTCTCTTTCCCTTTCGGGATTTCCCTTATCGCAATTTCAGCACTCATGATGTTGAACAACTTGTTTTATTGACTCTCGAATTTTGATTAGCTGAAATTCTGATATACTCACGAGTTTGACTTTTCAACACTTCACCTCATCGGCATTTCAGACTTCGCGGTATCACGAATCCTGATGCAATTTTTTCGGGACTTCTCACCATGAAACCACGAAATAGCGTGCCACCTGTCCACCTGCTGACTCCTCTGTGGCCCCACACGATCCCTTTTTCGTCGAGATATCGCGTATCAGAATATCACAATTCATGTTGCAATGTTCACGAGACTTCCACCCACGAAACCCTGATATACATATTCACGTGTAAATCCGACGGTCCTTGTGGCTCGGATCTATGGTCCTGCCCCTCCTGAGCTTTGAACCTTTTGATGCTTTTGCTGTAACTCCTTTTCTCCTCTGTGAGATCTAACGATCCGTCCTTCCTTGGTGATTTCTGCGAATGACCAAGTGTTCCTCCACGAAACTCGTCCACCTGTGGCGCAAACTTACGACACTTCTTACACACTTCTAGTCACAGATTCCCTACACTGTCCTTCAACAATTTCGAGGGATTTATCCTTCCTGATCTTTCTTATCATTCCGAGTCTTAGAAAAGACTCTTGCGTGCACTCCTTGCGGCAACCTTCAAACACTCCCAAGTGCTGAATTTCCTCTAACTCTACGCACAGCTGCAGCAGCGGTCCCTCAATGCTTCACTCAGGTTCGCAACTCTGAGTCTTCACTTGGCCTATGCACTCCTTGCACGGCTCATGTGCCTGCTTGCACTTTTGAGGAAATGAGAACAAAAGTAAAACTATCTGAGCTTCAGAGATGCAACTCTGAATTCTTGTCGACGCACTCCTTGCAGACACTTCAACTGCACTCCTTGCAGGAATTCTTACTTAGATAGAGAAACAATTCAAACTCATTCCATTATCCTTTCCTCTCAGATTTCAGACTCAAAACATGAAATCATATACATAGCATATAATGAAAATTTATAACAGGAAGCAAACATTCATGAGCATTACATTAGAATCAATACACAAAGAACAAACACAAAACCATGAATTTGAATCAACCTCTTTCTATTAATCCAAATATCTGTACATGGGTGTTCTTACATAGCTCTCTGCATGCTCTTCTCAACAATGCTGCTTCATAATAATGTTACAATACACAATGAGGGTGTCTATATCCTGTTTCCCTATTGCACTCTAAAACTATTTGATCTAGCATTAAATTCTATCTACCTGCATTAACTACCTTAAATGCCTTCTACCTACTAAGGACGAGAGAAAATTTCTGAAGGTCCCTTTACATTGTATAAGTGCGCTTCTTCTTAATGACTTCATTTGAGATTATGCAACAATCTTCAAGGAAATTTTCAAAATTTGTGATGGCACTTGTCCAGCTATCTCTTGGCTTCTGCGCTGGCTCGCTTGATGTTGGCGATGCTCCTGCATCATACTCTCTGGTTTGAAAATTTTCATGGGCTCCTGTCCATGAGCTCATGCATGGTCTGTCCATGCTTCTGGATCTCTGCTTTGGTCTCCCAGCTGGCATCTTCAACTGGATGGTTCTTCCATTTGACCAAATACTCAAAGTATTGCTTTCACCTGGTCCTCTTGCTCACTCTTTTATCCAGTATGCACTCCATCTGCAGCTTATCTACAACTGGCATCTGCTTTGTCCACTGGATCACTGGCTGCTCATCTCCAGTCTCTGTTTCCCTATCTCTATATGGGTACAAATCTGAGATATTGAATATCGGAGAGATTCTGATCCCATCGGGTAATTCAATCTCATAAGCATTCGCCCCAAATTTCTTCAAGACCCTACATGGCCTGATTTTCTTCATCTTCAATTTATTATATGTTCCTCTTGGGAGCCTTTATTTTCTCAAATGTGCTAGAACCAAGTCGCCAACCTCAAACTGAAGTTGTCTTTTGTGCTAATCTGCTCTGCGCTTATATTCCTAACTTGAATTCTGCAAACGCTCCTTCACCTGACTGTGAAGTTCCTTCATCGCCTTTGCGAATTCTTCTACACTAGCACTCCTAGTCGCAGTCTATTCTGAATCCCTCAGTTCAGAAATTCCTCTCGGTTGCATGCCATAGACAATCTAAAATGGAATCTTCCCTATGATCCTATTGACCGAGTCATTATAAGAAAACTCTGCATGTGGTAATATGTTGTTCCACTGGCTGTGGTTCTCTGTCACCAAGCTTCTCAGCAAGTCTCCCAGACTTCTGTTCACCACTTCTATCTGTCCATCCGTCTGAGGATGATAAGCTAAACTAAATGACAAGTTAGTTCCCATATTCTTCCATAAGGTCCTCCAAAAATGCCCTATGAATTTCGTATCTTGATCCGAAACTATGCTTCTTGGCAAACCATGAAGTCGAATTACCTCTTTGAAAAACAGGTTCACAATGTGAGTTGTGTCACTGTTTTTCTGACATGGAATGAAGTGTGCCATTTTGGAAAATCTATCCACCACCACAAAGATTGAATCACAACCTATTTGTGTTCTTGGAAACCCCAATACAAAATCCATGTTAATTGCATCCCATGGCCTCTCTGGTATGGGCAATGGTTGATAGAACCCCGCATTCTGCTTCCTTCCCTTCGAATGCTGGCAAATTCTGCACCTGTCTATGAATCGCTTGACATCTTCTCACATTCCCGGCCAAAAATATGACTCATTCATCTTTGCGAACGTCTTGTCCTGACCAAAGTGCCCTGCCAATCCTCCACTGTGTTTCTCCTTCAACAAATTCTCCCTTATGGAGCATTTCGGAATACACAGTTGATTACCTCTAAACAGTAATCCCTCCTAGATCATATAGTCTATCCAAGGGCTTCTATCTCTGAGAACTGGATTCTTAGCTGCTTCATACACCTCTCCAAAATCCTGATCATTTGTGTACATGTCCCTGAGATCATCAAAACCCAATGTTTTGACTCTGAACTCCTACAACAATAAACACTTCCTGCTCAAAGCATCAACAACTTTGTTAGCAGTACCAGAAATATGTTTAATCACAAAAGTGAAATTCTGCATATACTCAACCCATTTGGCATTTTCTAATTCAACTTTTCCTGTTGAGTCACAAACTACAGTGCATGGTTGTCACTGTATAAGACAAACTCTTTCGGGATCATGTAATGCCTCCATTTCTTAAATGCCTGGATGATAGCATAAAACTCCTTATCATACGTGGAGTACTTCAATTTCGCTTCATTCATCTTCTCGCTGAAATATGCTATCAGCCTGACTTCCTGAATCAATACTTCCCCGATTGCAAATCCGCTTGCATCACATTTCACTTGAAACGTCTTTCGGAAATCTGGCAACACCAAAACTGGTTGTTCTGTGATCTTCCTCTTCAACAGATTTAAACTTTTTTCAGCCTCTTCAATCTAGTGAAAAGACTTATGTCTTTTCTTCACTGTATCCATCATTGTTGCACTAATTCCACTGAAATTCCTGATGAATTTCCGGTAGAAACTAACCAATCCGTGCAAACTTCTCACCTAAAAAATAATCTTTGGTGATGGCCAATTCTTGATTACCTCCACCTTATCTGGGTCCATCTTCAACTCATTTTCCAAAATAACAAACCCCAAGTAAATGAGCTCTGTCTTCATGAATGAGGACTTCTTCATGTTTATCAACAACTTCTCCTGCTGTAATTTCTGCATCACTGTAGCCTAATGCTTCAGATGCTCCGTCGTTATTTTACTTTAAACCAGTATGTCATCCAGATACACAATGACAAATTTTACGTTGAACTCCCTCGGGAATTCGTTCATCAATATCATGAAGGTACTTGGCACATTTGTTAAGCCAAATGGCATAACAAGCCATTCATACAACCCTTCATTGGTTTTGAATGTTGTCTTCCATTCATTGCCTTCTCTCATGGGAATCTGATGATAACCGCTTTTCAAATCAATCTTTGAAAAATACTTTTCTCCACTCAAGCAATCCATCAGATCATCCATCCTTGGAAATGAATATCTATACCTGATGGTTATCTTGTTGATCGCCCTTGAGTCAGTACACATCCTCCAACCTCCGTCTTTGTTCAGACTGATTATTGTTGGAACAACACATGGACTCAAGATTTCCCTGACCAAACCTTTGTCCAACAAATCTTGGACTTGCCTTTTAACCTCTTCATTCTCTTGCGGCATCAATCCGTACACGGCTTTGTTTGGTAAACTGGCCCCTGGTATGATATCAATGTGATGACTCACACTTCTAATCGGTGGCAGCGAACGAGGTAATTCGTCCACTACTATGTTAGCGAACTCTTCCAGCAGTTCCTAAACTTCTTCTGGTAAATCATCCACCCTTGTGCTGGTCAAAAAAATCCTTGGTTTTCTGACCACAATGAACTGTGGATCCTCCTTCTTCTTAACCTCTGTAAGAAGTTCCTTCCCACTCATGAGAAGTACAGTGTCTCTTACTTCCGGTTTCATCTCCTTATCCTTAATTGGAAGAAACATGTGTGTCCTCCCATTCTTCTCTAGGGTGTGTGTGTTCATTCTCCCATCATGAATCACATTCCTGTCATATTTCCATGGTCTACCCAGCAATAGATGACAAACATCCATAGGAATGACATCACATAATATCTTATCATTATATCCTCCTATCTTGAATTCAACTAAACATTGTTTAGTGACAGTTACCTAGTGTCCTTTCTGTAGCCACGAAACTCTGTATGGGCTTGGGTGATTAGTCATCTCCAGCTCCATCTTCTCTACCATCTCCATAGAAACAAGATTATCTGTGCTACCACTATCTACAATGACCTTGCATACCTTGTCCTTGGTCTTGCAAGCAGTCCTGAAAAGTCTGGTCCTTTGGACTGAACTCTCCACCTCCTTTTCAGGTGTCAAAAGGACTTTTCGCATCATCAACGATCTTCCACCTTCAGCGTCTTCTGCCTCAACATCCCGCCTCTATGCCTCGATGATGTGAGCTTCTCTGCCTTCTTTATTTTTATCTGGACACTCGTAAGACTTGTGCCCATTCTTTCCACATGTGAAGCATGTGATTACTCCACCTCTTCCTCTTCCTCTACCTCTAGTACGAGGAAAAGTATTATTGTCAACATAATCTCCTCTCTGCTCAGTATGTTTTCCTCTATGTTCAGCATATTGCTTCCCTCACTATTAGGTTCCACCTTTCTCAATTCAAGTTTGAGGTTTCTTCCAATCCCCCTTGGGCTTCTGATATTTGTCCTGGGCAACTGATTTTCCTCTAGGCTGACTTCTGCCTCAGCCTCTCTGACTCTGCTTCCAACTCAGCTTCTCTTCAGCTTTCAGAGCCATCTGATAAGCATCTTCCATCGTTCAGATGGTTACCATGCTCATCTCATCCTAAATATCATATCTCGGGCCATTAATGTACCTGGAAAACTTTTCATCATCGCTCTCCCGATGACCTGCCCTGATGTTCAGTTTGTAGAATTCTTTAGTGTATTCTTTCACTATCATCAGCTTCTATCCTAGGTTCTGCATCCTCCTGAACAGAGTAATTTGGTAATCCCTGGGGATGAATTTCATCTTCAACTTCGTGATCATCCTATCCCAACGCTTGATCTTCTGCTTACCTTTGCAACGTCTGTCAGCTTGTAGTTCATCCCACCACAATGTTGCATGTCCTTTCAATCTTGTGACAGCATGCTTGAATTTCTTGTCCTCTTCGACCTCTTCATAGTCGAAGTATGTGTCTAGAGCTCTAATCCAGTCTAGAAGCTCCTCTGCATCCAGATTTCCCTCGTAAACTAGAATGTCCATCTTTTCTCTTGCACCCATCCTGGCAATATCTTTGATCAAACGTTCATTTGATGCATCTTCAGCTGCAACTTCTTCTTCACGTTCAGCCTCAACCTCACTTTTGGAATCACTTAGATCCCTAGCACTAATTGTGCGTCTTTGTGTTGTCTCCATGTCTTCGAGTCTAGCTCATAGATCACACATCTCTCTCTCCATAGTTGGATCTGTCATCTGCCTGCCTCTTCTTCTCGACATTTCCCTCTCCTCTGGTGGATCAGGTGTTTGCATGTCCCTTCTCCTTGGTGGCATAGTGAATTCTCTTTCTATGCTACAGAAAGAAAAGAACCTTTCTGTGCTATGATACCAGATGATGTGTATCAGAGTGCTCTTTACCTCTTATGCCTCCCTCATCTGAGATATATAGAAAATAATCAAGCTCTGATACCAAACTGATGTCGACGGCCCCTACTTCACAACTTGCAGGTCAGAAGGTCCACGTCAAAACAGGATCTTTCCTTTACCACGGCCCGAAGAACTCCAACGGTTCTTCTATTTCCCTATCAGGAATCTTCACCCACAACAATCCTCGTGGGATCCCCTATTTTCACTTAGGAGATCGAAATTCGCGACTTCGTGAATCCAATGGTCGAGTGTAGGTATCTTGAATCCCCGATACCCGAAAACAGTCAATGCTGACCCTTCTCTTTCCCTTTCAGGATTTCCCTTATCACGATTTTAGCACTCGCGATGTCGAACAAGTTGTCTTACCGACTCCCGAATCCTGATTAGCTGAAATTCTGATATATTCGTGAGTTTGAATTTTCAACGCTTCACCTCATCGACATTTCGGACTTCACGGTATCGTGAATCCTGATGCAATTTTTTCGAGACTTCTCACCGCGAAACCCCAAAATAGCATTCCACCTGTCCACTTGTTGACTCCTCTATGGCCCCACATGATCCCTTTGTCATCGAGATATCGTGTATCAGAATATCATGATTCCTGTTGCAACGTTCACGGGACTTCCACCCACGAATCCCCGATATACGTATTCATGTATAAATCCGACAATCCTTGTGGCTCCCATCTATGGTCCTGCCCCTCCTGAGCTTTGAACCTTTCGACGCTTTCGTCGTAACTCCTCTGCTCCTCTATGAGATCTAATGACCCACGAAAATTTGTGAATTCTCCTCCGAGAATTCTGACCGTCCGTCCTTCCTTGGTGATTTCTACGAATGGCCAAGTGTTCCTCCGCAGAACTTGTCCACCTGTGGTGCAAAATTACGATGCTTCTTACACACTTCCAGTCATAGCTTCCCTACACTGTCCTTCAACAATTTCAAATGCCTTATCCTTCCTGAGATTTCTTATAATTTTGAGTCTTATAAAATACTCTTGCGTGCACTCCTTGCGGCAACCTTCAAACACTCCCAAGTGTTGAATTTCCTCTGACTTTGCACACACTTGTAGTAGCAGTCCCTCAATTCTTCACTCAGGTTCACAACTTTGAGAACTCACTTGGCCTGTGCACTCCTTGCATGGCTCCTGTGCCTGCCTGCACTTTTGAGGAAATGAGAACAAAAGTAAAACTATCTAAGCTTCAGAGATGCAACTCTGAATTCTTGTCGACGCACTCCTTGCGAACACTTCAACTGCACTCCTTGCAGGAATTCTTACTCATATAGAGAAACAATTGAAACTCATTCCATTATCCTTTCCTCTCAGATTTCAGACTCAAAACATGAAATCATATACATAGCATATAAAGTAAATGTATAACAGGAAGCAAACATTCATGAGCATAACATTAACATCAATACATAGAGAACAAACACAAAACCATGAATTTGAATCAACCTCTTTCTATTAATCCAAATATCTGTACATGGGTGTTCTTACACAGTTCTCTGCATGCTCTTCTCAACAATGTTGCTTCATAATAATGTTACAATACACAATGAGGGTGTTTATATCCTGTTTCCCTCTTGTGCTCTAAAACTATTTAATCTAGCATTAAATTCTATCTACCTGCATTAACTACTTTAAACGACTTTTACCTACTAAGGACAAGAGAAAATTGCTCAAGGTCCCTTTACATTGTACAAGTGTGCTTCTTCTTAATGACTTCATTTAAGATTGCGCAACAATATTCAAGTAAATTTTCAAAATTTGTGTTGGCGCTTGTTCAACTATCTCTTGGCTTCTGTGCTAGCTCGCTTGATGTTGGTGATGCTCCTGCATCATTTCAAAGCTGAAGGTGGCCCTGTATCAACCAACTTCGAGCCAGGATGTTGAACTGGAGGTGGTGTGTCCTCTTTGACCATGTTGAGGCACTGAGGTGCCTCTTCCTTTGAAGTGCTAGCTGAAAAATGTTGAGGCAGTGGTGGATATTGCATTGTGGGGGAGGGGGTATCCATTTTTGGTATGCACAAGAAAGTATGAGTCTGAGGCTGGAGAAAGGGTGGTGGAATCTTCATTTTTGGAGTGTGAAGGGTGTTTTAAGTGCTTCTGGTGTGTCTATGGGGGCAACTAAAATGAGCAAGCAATGTTTGTTGAGAGGTTGTGAGTCAGTTGTCTCCTGTGATGGCATTCTTGTTGTTGGTGGTTGGCCTAGTCTTGCCTCTCTCTCGGGGCATGGTGGGAAGAACCATGGGGTGTGGGAGATGCAAGGGGGTCATGGGGGGTTGGTGGTGGTCAAGGGAAGCTCAGATGGTGTACAGAGTGTGAGTGATGAATCCAGGAGGGCCAAGTAGCATTGTACAGAAGTGGTAGCATGCAACGAACAGTAAAAAATGCACGCCTTGGTCAGTTTTATCACCACTGGGAGCCATTGATGCCCCTCCCATCACCATTGAAGGCTGACGGGACTTGTTCAGGTGCCCAGTGCTATTGGCCTAGCTGGATCACTTGTTCGAGAGCTCCTCCAGGTGCACTAAGTTAACTTTCCTCATGGTGTGCGCCATGGGGAGTTAATACTCTGGGGGTGGCAGCTTGGGGCATTAATGACCCGCGCCATCTGTCCCTGCCAAATTTCCCCCTCCTCTTACCAAGTGTCACCCCATCTGGGTATAAAGTAGTAATACACTATTAAAGTATTAATACATTAATAATGCATTATTACATTAATGAAATATCTAAATTAAAGTATTAATTTAGATAAATGTATAATGGTCTTGTCTAAATTAAATGAGATGAGTTATGTTTGTGAGATTGCGATGACAAGATATTTTCTTCACTTTATGATGAGGGGGGTATGTTCGTCATAATGTTGCGACAAGGATATGTTTGTCACATTGTGTCTAGAAGGCTATGGTCGTCGCATAGCGACAACATGATATTTTCATCACATTGCAGTGACACGATCATGTCGTTGCAATGTAATGAAAATATCATGGCTAGCCATGACCATCAGTATGAATGACATTAATACATTAATGTATATTGTAAAGTATTAATACATTAATAAATTATTAATTAATACAGTGCTAAAGTATTAATACATTAAGACATTAATAAAATAGTAATACATTATTAAAGTATTAATAAAAAAATAATCCTTCATTACATTAATGTAATTTATAAATTAAAGTATTAATTTTCATTAATGTATAATGTAACTTATTAATTAATTGATACTTTAATAATGTATTGTATTAATTTATTAACACATTATTAATTAATACATTGCTAAAGTATTAATACACTAATACATTTTAATAATACATTAATAAAGTAGTAATACATTCACTTTACTGACCTTAGTAATACATTATTTGGACCTTAATGACCATACTAAGACATTAATAAACTATTAATACATAGCCTTATTAAATAGCCTAGTTCGAACATAGCCTTAGTAAATAGCCTAGGTTGAACATAGCCTTAATGCATTAATTGGGTCGATGTTATGTTCATCGCATTGTGACAAGAAGGATATGGTTGTTGCATTGCGACGATATGATATTTGTGTGACATTGGGACAATCTGACAAGATATTTTCATCATATTGCGATGACATGATATTGTCATCACATTTCAACGACATAATATTTGCATCACATTGTGACGAGGACACCATGTTCATCGCAATGTGATGATAAGGCTATAGTCGTCACATTTCTATCACATGATATTTGCATCACATTGTGATGACATGCCTTGGGGATGACCATTAATGTGTTAATTAATTATTACTTTACACTAATATATCATTATAACATATTAATGTAATACATTAATATCTTATATTAATGTATTAATGTATATAAATTAATGGTTTATTAATGTATAAATTAAAGTATTAATTTACATAAATGTATAATGGCCTTGTCTAAATTAAATGAGGTCATAGCCTTGTCTCATGAGGCTATGTTCGTCACATTGCGATGGCAATATATTTGCGTGACATTTCAATGACATGATATCTACATCATATTGTGACAACAAGATATTTTCTTCACTTTTTGATGAGGGGGATATGTTCATCATAATACGATGACAAGGATATGTTCGTCACATTGTGTCTAGAAGGCTATGGTTGTCGCATAGTGACGACATGATATTTTTGCCACATTGCGACGACACGATATTTGCATCATGTTGCGATGACACGATATTTGCGTCACATTGTGATGGACTGATATTTGTCTCACAATGTAACGAGCAAGCTATGTTCATCACAATGTGAAGAAAAGACTATGTTCGTCACATAGCCACGATAAGGGTATGGTCATCACATTGCAAAGATAAGATATTTGCATCAGATTGTGACAATATGATATTTGCATTACATTGCGACGACAGGAATTTTTTGTCACATTGCGATGAGGAGGCTATGTTCATTGCATTTCCATGACAAGGATATGTTCATCACATAGAGACGAGAAGGCTATGTTCATGAAATTATGATGACAAGGTTGTGTTTGTCACATTGCAACGACAAGGATATGATTGTGACATTGCAATGACAAGGGTATGTTTAGAACATAGCAACAACAAGACTATGATTGTGACATTGCAATGACAAGTGTATGTTTAGAACATAGCAACGACAAGGATATGTTCGACTCATAGCAAAAATAAGGCTGTGATGATAGGATATTTGCATCGCATTGTGAGAACATAATGTTTTCATCACATTGGGATGATGATTCTATGTTCATCACATTGCAAGATATATTCATCATAGTGCGACGAAAAGGATATGTTATTCACAGTGCGATGATAGGGATATGCTCTTCATAGTGTGATAATAAGGCTTTATTTGCAACGATGCAATGATAAGGAAATGTTCATGACGTTGCGACAATGAGCCTATGTTCGTCACATTCAAAAGAGAAGACTATGTTCAACACATGATGAAAACAAGGCTATGTTCATCGCATTGTGATGATAGGATATTTGTATCACATTACAAGTCTAGGATATTTGCATCACATTGCGATGACGAGGCTATGTTCATGACATTGCAACAACAAGGCTATATTCTTCATAGTGTGATCATAAGGCATGTTGATAACATTGTGATGGTGGGGCTATGTTTCTCACATTGGAATGATAAGGCTATGTTTGACATAATGGGACGTTACTATGTTGTTCAGATTGTGATGCTACTATGTTCATCACATAGAGACAAGAAGGCTATGTTCATGAAATTGTGATGACAAGTCTATGTTGGTCACATTGAAACAACAAGGCTATGATTGTGACATTGCAATGACAAGGGTATGTTTAGAACATACCAATGACAAGGCCATGTTAGACACATAGAGAAAATAAGGCTATTTTCATCACATTGTGACAATAGGATATTTGCATCATATTGTGAGCACATATTGTTTTCATCACATTGGGATGACGATGCTATGTTCATCACATTGTAGGATATATTCTTCATAGTGCGATGATAAAGCCTTATTATCACATTGTGAAGATAATGTGATAATAAGGCCTTATTTGCAACAATGCAATGATAAAGCAATGTTCATGGCATTGCGACGACGAGCCTATGTTAGTCACATTGAAAATAGAAGGTTATGTTCAACACATCGTGACAACAAGGCTATGTTCATCACATTGTGATGATAGGATATTTGTATCACATTATGAGTGTAGGATATTTGCATCACATTACGATGATGAGGCTATGTTAATGACATTGCAACAACAAGGCTATATTCGTCATAGTGTGATCATAAGGCATGTTGATCACATTATGATGGTGGGGCTATGTTTGACACAATGGGATGTTACTATGTTGTTCAGATTGTGATGCTACTATGTTCATCGCATTGCAACATTACTATGTTAGTAATTGGGACGATGCATTAATAAGACAATATTAATGTATTAATACATTAATTGGAAATGGCCATGATTCACTATGGTTGACCATGACCAATGTTAAATTTTGTTGAACATGACCATTGTTAACCTCCCTAGAGCTTCACTATGCATGACCTTCACTATGGTTGACCTTGGTTGAGCATGGTTCACAATGGTTAACCATGTTTGACAATTGTTGTAGGCTAGACATGACCATCACTACGAATCACATTAATACATTAATTTATATTGTAAAGTATTAATTAATTATCACATTAATACATTGATAAAGTATTAATACATTAATACATTTATAAAGTATTAATTAATACATTAAAACACTAATAAAATAGTAATACATTATTAAAGTATTAATACATAAATAATGCATCATTAAATTAATGTAATTTCTAAATTAAAGTATTAATTTTCATTAATGTATAATGTAACTTATTAATTAATTGATACTTTAATAATGTATTGTATTAATTTATTAATACATTATTATTTAATACATTGCTAAAGTATTAATACACTAATACATTTTAATATTACATTAATAAAGTAGTAATACATTGACTTTACTAACCTTAGTAATACATTATTAGGACCTTAATGACCATACCAATACATTAATAAAGTATTAATACATAGCCTTATTATATAGCCTAGGTCGAACAAAGCCTTAGTAAATAGCCTAGGTTGAACATAGCTTTAATGCATTAATTGGGTCGATGTTATGTTCATCGCATTGTGAAAAGAAGGCTATGGTCCTTGCATTGTGATGATAATATATTTGTGTGACATTGGGACAATCTGAAATGATATTTTCATCATATTGCGATGACATGATATTTGCATCACATTTCGAGGACATGATATTTGCATCACATTGTGACAAGGAGGCCATGTTCATCACAATCCAACGACAAGGATATAATCCTCGCATTTCTATCACATGATATTTGTGTCACATTGTGATGACATGATATTTGCATTGCATTATGATGAGGAGGCCATGTCCGTCACAATGTGACAACAAAGATATGTTTGTCACATTGCGACAACATGATATTTACATCACATTGCAACATTATATGTTCATCACATTGCAATACATAATGTGTTTCAACATTTGCATCACATTGCAACATGTTCGTCAAATTGCAACACATTAAATGTTCAGGCAACATAATATGTTCATCATATTGCGTCACATTGCAACATTACTATGTTCGTCATGTTTCAACATCCCTTTTTGTTTGTTCTACATAGAAGGCAACTTAGAATCATACTTGTTCTCATGAGATTGATAACAAATCATCTTTAAATTTGTAGATGGTGAATTATACTTGTTCTAAGGACATTGAGAGTAAATCTATTTGATATTTGTCAAATTGTAACAAGGAGGCCATATTTGTCACATTGCGACGACAAGGATATAGTCATCGCATTGCTATCACATGGTATTTGTGTCACATTACGATGACATGATATTTTCATCGCATTATGATGAAGAGGCCATGTTCGTCACAATGTGACAAGAAGCCTGTGTTTGTCACATTGCGACAACACTGCTATGGTCATCACATTGCGATGACATGATATTTGTGTCACATTGTGATGAAAGGATATTTGTGTCACATTGCGACAACATGATATTTGTGTTGCATTGCAACATTATATGTCTGTCACATCAAAACACAATATGTGTTGCAATAGTTGTGTCACATTGCAACACATTAAATGTTCATGCAACATAATATGTTCATCATATTGCATCACGTTGCAATGTTATATGTTCATCATATTGCGTCACATTGCAACATTACTATGTTCATCATGTTGTAACATATGTTTTTGTTTGTAACCAGGTATCAAACTATATTTTTTGGTTTATGTTATGCTTGTAATAATTTTGGACATAAAGCTGTAAATTGCAAAGCTAACAATAGAAACAAATAACTCAACATTGTGGTGGAGATGATCATGGTCGGATGCTCAGCTCATGAAGGCGCATACACTCTATTCTAGGGTTCGTCTCTTTCGCACCCATGTCTGCCCAGGGCAAAGGGGAGCCGCCGCCCCCTCCCTCTCCGACCTCCTCCTTCCGAAGGCTTGTTGCAGCATGTAGCAAGAAGCTACCCCCTACGGAACCCCCGAGCTTCGTGAAAAAACTGGACGCGGTTCCCGAGATCACTCTTCCCCTAGACCAGCCTATGAAGGTCACACTGTCTCTTGCAGATCGTGACCTAGTCGGTCAGTTCATGGGCCTATGGCCCTCATCCCGAACAATAGATAACTAGATTCAACGGAATTAGAGGCCTCTAATAATAAATAACATAACTTGTTACATGGTTGGGAGGGGTTTATTCATATTTGAATTCATTTCTCAAGAGGATAGAGATCTAATCTTCAGGAACGGGTCGTATTTCATGGGCACACAAGGTCTCTATCTGAATCGATGGACCCCTAGCTTCGATCCAGCCTCGGAAGTACCAAAAGACCTCCCAGTTCGGGTAAGACTCCCAAACTTTCCAATCCACTGCTGGAACTCTTCTTTGCTCCAAGCTATTGGAAATGGCTTGGGACAGTACATAGATAAAGCAGACCCAAAAGACCAGTACTCCTGCGCAAGGATCTGTGTGGAGGTGGATATTGAGGTAGGCCTTCCAGAAGCGGTGAAACTAATGGTAGGGGACTGGCAGCACTTCCAAAAGATCGATTACGAGCAAATCCCCTTCAAATGCATAGGTTTCCATGAATACAGACACTTCAAGCGGAACTGCCCAAAAAACCCAAGTACAGAGAAAGAAGGAGAAGACGGTTGGCAGCAGACCAAGCAAGGAAAGCCGAAATCAAAAGGACCAAGAAGTGACAAGCCAGCCCCAACAAAAGAAAAGAACCCAGGAGGCAAAGAAACGACCAACAACTTCAATGTTCTGGATCAGGAACCTAGTGGAGAGCCAAGGAAGTCGACCCAGGAAGCTCAAGGAGAAGCTGAAGGAGGCGCCCAATCCCCTGGGAATAGGAAAACACCAGAACCAATAGAGGATGAGATGCCAAGCAAATCCCCCCCAAGGACTGGAGTGACCCAAGGCAAAGAGGAAGGGGAAATCTCTTCCAGCAGCGAATCGGAAGGCGCAAGCGAAACCTGGCCCTCTCCAAAGAAACCAGGGCAAGGCCGGAAAACCAAAAAAGTCTAAAGAGACCAAGAAACCTACAAGGATGTTCTAAAAGGTGCCCAACCAACTATCAAGCAACTGATCAGCCGAAGGAAAACAAGGAAGCTCTTCAAATCCTCCCAAGGAGGC
>JZKD02S2227319.1:363778-378293 GCA_000966675.3 Picea glauca
CCCCCCCAAGGTAATCAATGAAGCTAACCTCCTGGAACTGTAGGGGCCTCAGTAGAAAAAAGAAAGAAGAAGCTCTCAAAGATATTATAAAAACCTCGAAAGCGGACATCCTACTACTCTAGGATACCAAGATGCATCAACAAGACTCTCTCAAAGCTTCAAGAAACGCATGGAAAAACAGTAAAGGATTAGCTGAAAATTCCAGGGGTGCATCAGGTGGCCTTTGCACACTCTGAAACACCACCAAAATAGAACTGCTCGACTCAGACACTAGCATGCATTGGATCCACACATCACCCCTCCATAAAGACTCCAGGTTCCAGGTAAATCTCATTAATATTTACGTTTCGCAGCACATAGAAGAAAAAAGGATCTGCTGGGAAACCCTCCAAGAATTCTTTCAAAAAAATGAGCTAGATAACATCATCTTAGGAGGGGACTTAAATCTAACCCTAATCCAAGAGGAAAAGAGAGGCAACACTATAGTCAGAGATCCAGCCAAAGAATGGGTGGAGGATATTATTACAGCCTGGGAGCTAATAGATATAAAACCGACCAAGGGGAACTATACATGGTCCAATAAGAGATTAGGCCCGGGGCATATAGCTTCCAGGTTGGACAGATTCCTCGTCCAAATATCTTACCTAACCCTGGGGTTTAATGCAGTAGCAGAAATCCTACCCCACAGCGCTTCAGACCACAAGCCTATTTGGTTAGAATTTAAATCAGAGCAAGGGAAGGGACCCATCCCTTTCAGGTTCAATCCGTCCTGGATTCAAGACAAAGATTTTCTAAAAATAGTGTCCAGCACATGGACAGGAAAAGTCATTGGATCTGCCTCCTATGTATGGGAAGAGAAGCTACGGAGGCTAAAAGTCGCCCTGAAACCCTGGGCAAGAAGCCACCCTAACCCAACCTCCTCACGCAGAGAGGCCCAGAAACTCCTTGAGATTCATCAGCTAAAGCTGGAATGCAAAGAAATCACCCAAGAGGACCTACAGCAAGAAGTCCTTCTTCAAAGCCAATGGTTCAAGGCATGCAGGGAGGAAGAGAGTTATTGGAGGCAGAAATCAAGAAGCCTCTGGCTGAAGGAAGGAGACAAAAATACTAGTTACTTCCATAAACAAGCAGAGGCTAGGAAACATTATAAGGTAGTCACAAAAATCCAGGTTCAAGACACAACAATCTCAAATCTAGAAGGTATTAAACAAGCAGCATTCAAAACCTTCTTAGCCCTCTATACAGAACTGCAAAGAACATGCATAGACCCCCAAAGGTACCCCCTCTCCATCATTCCATCGCTCATAAATGAGGAAACTAACCGCAATCTGTTAAAGGAAGTTTCGCAGTAAGAAGTAAAGGAGGCCCTGGATCAAATGAATCTGGACAAAGCCCCTGGACCGGATGGGTTCACTGCAAGATTTTTTCAACATTGTTGGGCGATAATCAAGTCTGACCTCACCAAAATGATAAGGAGATCGCAGTCAAGTAGCAAAATAGGAGGGAGCACAAACTCGGCCTTCCTGGCCCTCATCCCGAAGGAGAAGGGAGCATCCAATTTCAACCGCTTCAGGCCGATCTCACTCTGCAACACTAGCTATAAAATCCTCACTAAGATTATAGCAAACAGATTGAAAACAATTCTCCCCCATATCATTCCAGAAAATCAGGGAGGCTTCATTAAATGTAGACACATTACTGACAACATCCTCCTGGTCCAAGAGGCTCTTCATTCAAGCATTCGGAGAAAGGACAAAGGTATGATCATTAAACTTGACCTTGCCAATGCTTTTGATAGAGTCAACCACAGTTTTTTATTTGAAGTTATGAAGAAATTTGGTTTTGATCAATCTTTTGTCAACTGGATTAAAGCTTGCATAGGCTCACCCTAGATAGCTCCCATGGTAAATGGAAGAGTAACCAAATTCTTTCAAGCCTCTCGAGGGATAAGGCAAGGGTGCCGACTCTCACCCCTCCTTTACGCAATCCAAGCCTCTGTTCTAAGCTATCAGTTGGGGAATTCCCAAGCCCAAAGCACTCTGCAGGGTCTAAGAATAGCTCAAGGGGTGAAAGACATTAACCACACTCAATTCGCGGATGACACCCTGCTATTAGGTGGAGCAAGCTCAATCATCGCAAAATAGTTTAAGGAAGAACTTGAGGCATACACTTTAGTCTTAGGAATCAAAATAAGAGAGCAAAGTGCAAAATATATGGCTGGAATATTACGCCCAACGAAATGCTCAGGATTGCAAGAGTTCTAGGGATGGAAGGTCACACCAATTGGGAGTCGTTCACTTACCTGGTAATTCCAATTTTTAAGGCCACCCCAAGGGCTGCCTAGTCGAACCATCTAATCGACAAAATCAAGAAGAAAATCTCCAATTGGGGAGCGAATTGGCTCAACTTAACAGGGAAATTCATCCTAATTAAGTTAGTTCTGGCCAGCATACCCATCTACCAGAGTTAATTGCTCCTAGCCCCTTGCTCCACAATACAAAAAATCGAAGCTCTGCAAAGACGCTTCCTTTGGGAAGGTGGGAAACAGACTAGAAGGAAATTACATCTGGTAAGTTGGGAAAAGTCCTCTAAACCTCTGCTGGAAGGTGGCCTCAATTTTAAAAATTCTTGCATACAGAATCTTGCGCTGGGGGAAAAGCTGTTGTGGAACATAGTCTCTGGAGCACTATCTTGGTGCAAATCATCTCTTTGGAAAAAGTACTTCAAGGGGCCAAGGGATCACTGCTTAGAAACTCCCTACAGTCTCCCTAAAGGTTCCCCTTTTTTAACTCTCTGCAAAAAAGCCTTGCCTCTCTTCATTCCTCACCTCAACTGGGTGCCACAAAATGGGAGGAAGATCAAAATATGGAATGACTCAATCCTAGGAGACCCCCCTCTTGACTCGAGGTAGGACTTGCGTCGTCTTGAGAACTGGATGAGGACCCAAAATTTAAAGACGCTTGCGGCTATCTCAGTCTAGGGTGAGGACAGACATCAGTTGTGGCAAGGGTGGGAAGTGAGCAATTTACCACCAGATTTAGAAGAGGAATGGAGGATCCTCAAACACTGCCTATAGGGGAAATCCCAGCTAAAAAATAAGGGGAAGGATGAGAGAGGATGGGGGGAAAATGCCAAATATTACACCACTGCTAATGGCTATAAACTTTTACTCAAGGTCCCCACTGCTCCAGAAAACCCACTCATCTGGAAAGCGATTTCGCATTCTAAGTCCATTCCCAAAATTGATTTTTTTATTTGAACACTTGCCCACAACAACATTCTTACAGGGGAAATTCTCCAAAAGAAAGGTTGGGATGGCCACCATTGGTGCCCACTCTGCCAACAAACCGAAGAAACTACTAATCACCTCCTCCTCAATTGTGCCTTTTCCAAAGAAGTTTGGAGGCTGAAACTTGGGCCAGGAGCTGAAGTCCACTTGCTAGAAGACATCAAAATCCTCCTTCAGCATTGGGACAATCTGTACCCGTTCCAACCTTGAACTCAAAATCACGTCTTAGTGCTTTGGAGAAACCTCCCAAAGTTTATTCTACGGAACCTGTGGCTGGAAAGAAACAGTAGGATCTTCAGGGACAGGGCAAGGAGTGCACCCATAGTGGTAGCTAGCATCCAGGCATTTTTCAGAGAGAGCGCCCCTTACATATGTCAGTCCAATACAAAAGGAATCCAGATGAGTTTGAGGTCCTTTGGCTTGAGCAGTTCAAAATTTGAAGCGCAAAAGAAGTCACAGTCGTCACTCCAAGTACTGAGGATTGGGAAATAAGAAAAGAGAAACAAGAGTTTGTCAAATGGAAGAAAGAAAGGAAGGCTTACATCCTGTCCTTTGATGGGGACTCCAAAGGCAACCGGGGATCATAGGTGGAGGGGGGATAATTGAGAGCCCCAGTGCAGAAATTATTGTTAGCTATGCCCTGGGTCTAGGTACTGAGACCAACAACATTGCAGAAGCCATGGCATTATGGCAATAGCTTCAGCAAGACAAAGATCAAGGGATCCAGGAACTGATCATCATTGGAGACTCCAGACTGATAGTCAAGGCCATTAATTGCCAGACTCAAACTCAAAGCGCCAAACTTAATAATCTCCTGAGAAAAATCCATCTCCTTCTCACTAACTTCAACTCTTATGAGATATTTCATGTTTTAAGGAAGCTGAATGTGAATGCTGATGTGGAAGATAATAAAGGCATTCTCCTTGCGCCAGGAAGCTTAATCCTCAATGGTATGATGTCCATTGTGGAGATGCCGTAACCCAAGGCGCCTCATGTGCTTTTCCAGCAGGTGGAGAGATGAATACAAGGACAATAGGGGAATTGACCCAGATCGGCCAGACAGAGCCGAGCCATTGGAGGAGAGCGACAGGGGGCGGTACCGTGTTTAAGTGGACAGCAGACAGGGAGGGGATATGCACACCCCCTTCCCATACCTCTCGGCCTCTGCAGTCCAGGGTGCAATCATTCAGGTCAAGGGGACCGAGTTTAAAACAAAGACGCAGGCCCAAGTCTAACTCAATCCTATGCAGCGACTCCTCTGCCTACGAGATTGAAGAGACTAGGTGTGTGATTTAGGGGACAACCAGAGCGATGGCAGCCAACACAATCAAGAAACCAAGTCTGGAGGAATTCCTAATGATCATGGACACAACTCTCGAGAATCTGAAGCAAATGTTGCAACACCAGTTAGAATTTCTGGAGAACCTGGACTCGGAGGTAGGAAGAAGGCTGGATCAACTGGAGCAAGACATTTCCACTACAAAGATTGGTTTCTCTGAATAGCTTAGCAAGCTTCACCAGAAGCTTAAGAACCCGCAGGAAGAGTTTGAACTGAGAGTCGAGCAGTTGGAAGAGAAAATGGTTCAGCTCAACTGAGAGTGGAGGAATGAACCAGAAAGCTAGCTCTGCAGTTCCTCTAAAGTAAATTCCACCCCTACTGCATCTTGGCATTTTTTATAGAGCCAAGGATTTAAATAAAATCGCATTAGCTGGTTAGTGTTAGCTTCTTCGGAATATGGTATATACATGTGTATCCAGGAGCAGTGTTAAGCTCCTCTTAGGCAGAGGCTCAGTGAAGCCCTGCCATTTTGTAATCGCATTCGTGGCTGGTCCACTCTTAATACAAATCCTCTAATCGTTTTGGTAAAAAAAAAACATATGTTTTTGTTTGTAGTACATAGAAGGAAGCTTAGACTCATACTTGTTCTCATGACATTGATAACAAATCAAATTTAAATTTGTAGATGGTGAATTATACTTGTTCTAAGGACATTGACAGTAAATCTATTTGATTTATATTGGTTGTAAGGAAATTTATAGAAAATCATTTAATAATTTATACCTTTCATCATAGCATTGATAACAAATCATTTAGAACTTTTCAAGCGATGAATTATATTATTCTAAGGACATTCATAACAAATATACTTGATTTATACGTTACAAATGATGATTTAAAGAGAAAATCAACTTGTTTTATACAAGCTATGAGTGTATACATTGTACCATGATACAAACTATGACCATTATACATCCATATATATCATTGTTATATATTTTTCATTGGTTTTATTTATCATGGGTGGGAGAATTAACAAAGAAAGCCTCCCACACATAGAAAACATTCATTAAATCCAATATATTGAAAATAATAAATTCCACCTAAGGTTTAAATCATATTCCCAAACCATTAAAATAAAGAGAAGTCATATAATTGTAACCCTAATAATTAACCTTAATATATTATTATCAAATTATTTTTGACATGGTTAATTATTATGATTAATTAATAATTATTGTATAAAGGGTATATATATTATACATACATATCCCTAAAGTAACCCTCATATTATATAACTAATTAAATATATTAATAACAACTAATAATAATCACTAATAATATAGTTAATAATTATCATTATTATTTACTATTAATTATTACTATATTTTTTTTAAGTAAAAAAGGATGGGACCTGTTATATTAGCATAAGTGAAATACAATAACTATTTGTGATGCCAGCTGTCCCGCCTAAACAGGAAACCGAGATAGCTGGGCATCCCTTGCCATGTGTTTCCCAGCTAACAAAATTAACAGCGTGTCGTCCTGCCCGAAGGAAACTAGGACCATCACTCATGAAGTTTAAACTATATGCCATGCACTGGTTATAAGAAAACTAAGAACTAACAGGACCGAAGCCTAATTCAGAACAGAAAAAGAAATTACTAACCACGAACATCATTGAACCTTTTAGCCTGCGCGTTTGTCCTCGTCCTCGTGTTGTCGCCACCCTGCTGGAAGCACGTAAGCCTGTGCACACGTTGGGAATTCCTTCTTTGGAAGAGTTCTTGAGTGAGCCATGAAGAGCAGGTCGAGTCTTTGGTCAATTCAGGTGAGGCAAAATACCTGGTCGTCCAACAGACTCCTCAGCTCGAAAATAAGAGTGAGGTACCACGAGTCAGTGAAGAGTGGTTGCTCCTGCCCGTAGCTATCAATGGATGCTCGGGGAATGGTCTCTGTTGCATCGTAATGTGTATGCACCTGTTGGTTGTGGGCTTGTAGTGCTGCCTCCATGGGTGAGCCAGGTGGAATCTCCTCTTCTATATAGCAAGTGGTGTAATGCTCCTCTAGGTTATTTTCTCTGGGACCAAGCGAAATGCTCGCAGGTGGAGGCTTGTTGTCTGAACAAAACTCTAAAGGTGGATTCCAATTATCTGGCACTATGAATAGAGTGTGCTAAGGGAAGATCTGTGAGTCATCCTCTGGGGTAATTTCTTCCACGTACACCATTGGAGTCGTTTGTGGTTTTGTGTGCCTTTGGATGGCTGCCATTGCAATCGCCTGCTCAAATTTATTTTGTCTCTGGCGGCGAGATTCGACCGTGTACCAGGCGGCTTCCCTCTTGCTCTGGGCATGGTGGGGATCCCGTAGATGACCAAGGTCCTTTCAAATGGTCTGCTCTGCTCCAGATCTCTAACGGGGCCACAGAGTACTTCTGTTGTTCCAGTGGAGTGGATGAAATGTTGTTGTTCTAGTGGAGTGGATGCTATGAAGGGAAAATGTAACTCTGCTTTGTCAATTTGGGTGAAAAGGAGGAGGGCTAACGTGACTGACATAGCCATTAAAACCTGCTGCTGAGTGCTTTGATGTCCAGTACTGTTCCCTTGCGCGAAGGGGCTCATCGCATGAATGTGGTTGCGTTGGTCCATGGAATGTTAAAGGCTAAGGGGATAGTGGCTAGTAGATGCATTAATACTGCATCCCAGCCTGATCCCACGTGGCTCAATCGTGCAACATGGCACCCCATCTGGGGGTTGAAGGTCTCTAGTGGCTAAGGTTTGGCACCGAGTGGAGATGTTTGAATCTGCTGAGATGTGGGCTTCCCAACATAAGTGTTCGACTCCCATTTCGATTGCTTCGTTTGCTAGGCATTCCACTACCTTGTTTGCATCTCGTTTCACGTGGGAGGGAATGATGCTGAGATGGGGTTGGAGGAGGCAGCTAAAGTCTTCGAGGAAACCAGAGAGTCTCCAACTTGGTGAGATTTTTGCAGGGTTACGCCCGTGGAGAATCTTGGTAGTTAGCTTGATGATGACTTGTGAGTCCCCCTCCAAGATAATCCTGTGGTAGCCTTTTTCAATGGCTGTTTGGAGACCCCGCAGTAGTCATGTTAGCTCTGCTACATTGTTGGTTGTGTCCCCTAAGAATCCTGCATCTAGACCAAGGATTTTTCCACTGGAATTTCTGAGCACTGTCCCATATCCTGTTGTTCCCGGGTTGCCTTTGGAGGCTCCATCAAAATTTATTTTGATGAAATGTGCTGGAGGGGGAGACCAACTGGTTGGACTAGTCTGTTGGTGCTTGTTGTTCCTTGGTCCCGGTTGATTGATTAGAATGGGCTTCCATTTTTGAAGAATGCATTGTTCCTCCGGGTTGCAATTAAATTCCTCTTCTATCCAAGATTTACTCCTAATTATTTCCTTGATTAGTGAGATGATTTTCTCCCATGTGGCTTCTGGCAGGGATGGTTGGGAGTGGAATATTCTCTTATTATGTTCCTTCCAAATTTGCCAAAGAATAAATCCCAGAAAATTCTTCCAAATGAGATTCAGTAGAGAGTTTTTGTAGGTATTGCGGTCCCAATTCTCTATTGTGTCATTGATGTTGCTCCGGTTTTGGTTGGAATTGCGCTTTATTTGTGCTCCTTGGTCCCAGATTTGTTGGCTGTAGTGACATCCATTAAAGAGATGTTCTTTAGTTTCCTCCTGTTGATAGAAGAGAACGCAGAGGGATGGTCCAATGAAGCCTCTTTTCCTTAGATTGTCCCAAGTTAAGGCTCTATTGTGCACCACTAGCCATAAGAAGGTGGAAACCTTAGGCCAAAGAGCAGGGTTCCAGACTTTGCTCCAAATGGACTCCTTGTTTTGACCTTGGTAATTTCCCTACAGAAAGTAAGATTATTTGATTGTGAAGGTGCCAGCTGTGGAGTATCCCCATCTCAGGATGTCTGGTCCCTCTCGTTTGGGTATTTTCCGGCGTTTGGCTTGAAATTGCCAGCTCTGTAGATTGAGATTTTCTGGGATTCCGAGCTCTTGATTCGAGATCTTCCATTGGCGCCACAGGTGTTGTTGTTCTTGGGGTTTCCAAAGGTCCTTAACCCTTAGGGAGGTGTGCTTATGGAGAGCTCTTTTAAGATTGGATAGCTCCTCCATTTCGTCCAAGGGTTTGAGTTGCTGCCATGAGTCTTGCCAGAACATGGCACTTTCTCCATCTCGTACCTCCTAGAAGGCATGATTTTGAACCAGTGTGCGATTTTTCCAAGTTGTATTCCAGATGTCGGAGCCATGTATTTGGTTTTTATGCCAGATTAGCTAGTCCTCTAGTGTGAGGGGGGCATACTTTTGTTTCCACAGTTGTTCCCAGGCTGCTATTGGATTTTTTAGCCATCGCCACCATATTTTGGCTCCCATTAGTTGATTGAGTTTCCCTGGATCCCAAAGTCCTAGTCCTCCTTGGATTTTTGGCCTGCAGAGTCTGTCCCAGTTGACTAGAGCCCATTTCTTGTTGGGTTGGTGACCATGCCAGAGAAAGTTTTGTTGAAGGTTTCTAATGGCTCTGATAACTTGTTTGGAAGCAGCCAGAGCGGTGAAGAGATAGGTGGGTATGGCTTGCAAAATAGATTTGAGGAGTACCAGCCGAGAAGCAATATTGAGGGGTCTAAAGGTCCAATTGCTTAGCCTGTTGGAAATGGGAAGGAGAAGGTTGTCCCGGGAGATGGATTTGGCAGCCGCTCCCATGAGGTGAATGCCGAGATAGTTGGATGGAAGGGAGCTCTTGGGTATCCCAAGAAGTCTGGAAATATGAAGTTGGACAGAAGACAGAGTATTAAAGAAGTAGAGTTTGGCTTTTTCCAAGTTGAGTGACATGCCTGAGGCTTTAGTGAAGTCAGAGAGGATGGAGTTGAGCTTGTTGGCTTCCTCGATCGTGGGGGAGTTCAGAAGGAGGGTGTCATCAACAAATTGGCTATGAGAGGGTGCTGGTTGAATATTGTGTAAAGGCAAGCCTTTGAGGGAGCCATCAGTGACTACTGCCTTGATGTACCTTCCCAGGCCTTCTGCCAAAAGTACAAACAGGAAGGGGAGAGGGGGTCCCCCTCTCTGATGCCTCTAGATGGTGAGAAAGGTTGGGATGGGACACCATTTACCAGAATGGAGAAGAAGGCTGAGGAGGTGAGATTTAGGACCCAATTTACCCAACCCTGATTGAAACCAAAACAATCTAAGACAGCTCTAAGATATTGCCAGCTGGCTCGATCGAAAGCTTTTGAAAGATCAAGTTTGATTAGCATACGTGGAGTTCTTGAAGTCTTGAGGGAGTGGATGATCTCGTGAGCTAAGATGACACTATCCATGATTTGTCTTCCTTCTACGTACCCTGCCTATTCCTTGGAAATAACAAGTGGTAGAATGGGTTTGAGTCGATTAGTTATTACCTTCGTTATTATTTTGTAGATGACATTGCACAGGGCTATGGGTCTGAACTGTTTAGGTTTTGTGACTCTTTCTTCTTTCAAAATGAGGGTAAGAAAGGTGGCATTGAGAGCTGGTAGGACCAGGCCTGAATCTCTTGATTCCTCTACCACTTCCCACACTTCTTTGCTGACCAAGTCCCAGCAGTGGTGGAAGAAATCCATTGTGAATCCAACTGGGTCGGGGGCCTTTCCAGGAGGCATGGTTTTTACTACTTGATCCACTTCCTCTTGGGTGATGGGTCGAGTTAAAGCTACATTTTGCTCGGTAGTTACCGGTGAAGGTATATGTCCGGTGACTCTACGTATGGCTTCTGTTCTGTCCTCCTTAGGTTTTATTAGAAGGTTTTGGTAGTAATTGAGCAGCTCAACCTTGATTTTGGAGTGTTCCCTGACTGTGTTTCCCTGACTGTCCTCCAAGTGAGTGACACTATTGACATGTTGTCTATGTATCATAGCTCTATGAAAGAAATTTGTATTCTTTTCCCCTTCCTTGAGCCATTGCACTACGGATTTTTGCTTCCATAGGATTTCCTCTTGCTTCCTTCTCTCTTCTAGTTGTTCGTGGAGTTGCTCCTCCTCTCTCATTAATTCTGTGGTTCTGGATCTGGAAATGAATGTTTTTTGGATCCCCACCAACCTACTTTCTATGCTCCGTATGCTTTAAAGCATATTTCCAAAGCTTGTTTTGTTCCATTGTTTCAGCATCTGCTTGAAGTTTTTAAGGCGTTGCTGGAATTTATACATGCTGGAACCATGGTCTATTTCTGTCGGCGCCCACCAGGATTTGGCTAGCTACTGAAAATCCAGATGCGATAGCCAGAATTTCTTGAAAGCGAAAAGGCTTATACTTGGGTAGCTCTCCTGTGTCTAGTTGTAGAGCAAGAGGCTAGTGGTCTGAACCTACTTTTGGTAGAATGAGGCTTTCCAGATAAGAGCCTTTTTCCATTATTTCATCGGTGACCAGGAAGCGATCCAGTCGACATGCAATGTGTTGATTGCCCAATCTACGATTGGAACAGGTGAAGGTACCATTGCTATTTTCTATATCTACTAATTTTAGATGATCAATGAGAGTTTTAAACTTACCACTATCTTGCTCTAATTTTTTGGTGCCTCCTGTTTTCTCCTCCAACATCAAGATCATGTTGAAGTCGCCTCCTAAGATCCAGTTTTGAGTTGTTGCCAGGGTCTTGATTAGTTCAAGTTGCTCCATAAATTTGTCTTTGTCCTGGTGGTTGTGAGGCCCATAGACATTACTGATGGAGCCTTCCTGATTCGAGTCGATGACCTCGAAGTGAGCCGTTATTGTGCCTATCGTTGAAAAGGGTTTGTTGATAATGATGTTGGATGGGTTCCATAAGATAGCAAGGCCGCCTGAGGCACCTATGGAGTCTATTGTTATGGAATTGCATTCTCACCATATGCGTTGAAAGATGGTTTTAGCCTCTGCTACCCCACATTTGGTTTCTTATAACAGTAGAATATTTGGCTTTTCTGCCTTGATGCAGTTTCGGAGGATCCTTTTCGTGGACCTACCATTGATCCCTCTAATGTTCCAGGTGATAATCTTCATCATTAAGAGGGTGGTGTTGTGTGGAGCTATCCTTCCGAAAGCTTGTGAATCTGACCTGAATTTATCATGAGGTTGCCCACTTCCTTGATCAGTTGGTGCGCGGTTTTTCTCCCTCTTCATTTATTCTCTCGAAGGACTCTCTTCGAGCCAGAGCTCGAATCCATTGCTATACCTAGGCATGTTGTGGATCTTGCTGAGGAATTGATAAATACTTTATGTACCTTGCGCAATTGTTCTTCAGGGAGGGTCTGCAGGTCCTTTTGATTCAGGGCTTCCTTGATCTTTTCTAGATCTATTCCTACTAGATCTTTGTCGTCCAACAGCATTGGGGTGTCCCCATCCCCATCTCCTCTTTCTTCTGTGTAGGTTTCACAGCCTTGGGGAGAGGGGGTAGGATTTGGGGCACCTTTTGGAGGCTATTACGAATCCTTGTGTGGGTCCTGAATTTCCTCATCTTCTAGCAATTGATTCAAAATCTCATAAGAGTTTTTGGTTGCGATTTTTTGTTTGGAGTCCGGGATCTTCTTCTTTGGTGGGTTTCTCTTTTTTGATGCGATCGTGGTGAAGCCATCCTTCTGTGCAGTGTCATTTTCTCTGGTGGCTTGTTTGATAAGAGGGCAGTCTCGATAGAGGTGGCCATGCTCATGTCATCTCATGCATCTAAAGGAAATGTGCTCATAGTCCAGAGTTTGTTGCCAGTCCTCGTCTTGGTATTAAAGGGTCACCGTTCCAGGGAGTGCCTTGGAGATGTTCATGTAGACACAGATCCTGGCATATGAGGTATATTTTCGTTGTCTTGTGGCCTTTGAAGCTTTGACATATTTCCCTAGGGTGTTCCCTATGCCCATTAGAATCTCCTCCAGCTAGAACTCTTGCGGCAAGGAGTATAGACGTATCCAAATAGGGGCCATGGTGAAGTCTTCTTTATCCGGGCTAAATCTTTCAGTCCAGAAACGTAAGAACAACCCTGCTGAGTTGTAGAAGTACGGCCCATTTTCAAATATCTTATCCTTGTCCTCTAGATTGTATAGAATGATTGTAAAGAAGCCTATTAATTATTACTATATTATGTATAATAACAATAAAGTAATAATAATATTTTTAATATATATAATTATGAATAATAATAATTACTAATTAATAAAGTATTATTAATAATTTATTTATGAATATTATAAAGTATTATTACATATTAATGTGGTGATTAATATAAAATATTATTAATAATATTAACAATTATTATTATTACTAGTATTATTATTATTAACTAATAATGACTAACACAACTAACACCCTTGTATATTAACTTATATATGTTATTTCAATATATGCAAACAAACTCATTTCATTATGGTCAATTATGTATTATTATTTGTATTATTGTAGAAATACAATAATTGTTTGTATTATTATATTATCAATAATAATGGTTATATGCAAAATAACTCATTTCATCTTTATTCATTAGATATTATTATTTGTATTACTATATTATTATTTGTATTACTGTAGAAATACAATAATGATTTGTATTATTGTATTATTATCATTCTCAATAATTGTTTGTATTATTGTAGAAATGAAAACAAACAACTATTACATTTTTCACTCACAAACAAATAGTAAATAATTGAAAAAGAAACTGAGATAATTCTTATCCAAAATTAAGGATCCATGTGTATTCCTTCGTAAACCAAATTTGGTGATTGAGAATCGACCCAATTAAACTCCAGAAATGCAATGAAAATGTATAGTTAAACTCCAGAAACTCAATGAAATTATTATAATGTAATTAAAATTATTAAAATTATTTTTATTACTGTAATGTGATTACAATAACATATTACAATAATTTAAATTTGAGTTGTGAATAAATCCTTTCAGAACTTATAAATCCGAAATTAAAATAACTCTAAACTAATTTTGAAAACGAACTGTGGTCCGCAAATGCTAAGCTTTTGTTCCCTGTTGGTCCACAGTCTTCATCAATTTAGTCCTTACCTTCAACCCTTGTACAAAAGTATAGATGTTCTGGTGTGAAGATCCTCCGTCCATTGTTGTTGTCTTTGCAGTGTTGCTTAATGCCTTCACGTTTATCTTCATATCTTTCCCTTCGTCACTCAACAGTTTTCGTATAGTGTTGCATATGTATCATCTCGCTATCAAAAGAATTACAGAGAACCCAATCTACCTTGCAGCTCAACTGAAGCGATTTAAGCACCCAATCAAGAATGTGTTGTGAACCGGGGTCTTGATCCTGGAGGAAGGAAGAAAGATATTTTGGATGTAACGTTGGAATGCCCAGAATATAATCTATCGAAGTATTGTCCTCATCACCTGCAAGCAAATCCCATCCTACAAACGATTATGATAATTAGTAAAAGCAAAAGCATAAATAGCCTCATGTTTGTAGTTAGCAATTATATGAAGCATACATGCAGAAAGCTTAATGGATCCTTTATGATGAGAGTGACCCTCCAGCGGATGAGAAACATCTGAAGATCTTTTGGACAAATGAGAAACATAATGTTAGAATAAAGCTTACTTTAGTAAGAGACAACTGTTGTAACTGTGAGTTTCAACGAGACTGTTGTAACTGTGAGTTTTCTAGGTTTACTATTATTAGCTAATCAGATCCACTTAAGTCAGTGATCTGCATGTTATATATGTAACCTCCATTTGTTTGTTAAGCAATGAAAACGTTTTGTGTTGTGTAAATCAATTCTTCCAATCTTTATTTTGGTATCAGAGCTGGGAGGAGAAGGTGCGGACAAGCGAAAAATTCCCATAGGCCACTACAGCGTGAGGTGCGAGAACTGCATGCAGCGTGGAGTTTGAAAATCCGTGAGTGTGAAAATCTGTGGTTTATTTTCTGTGCATGCAGCGTGGTTTATTTTATGAATA